>VZQC01004530.1:831292-848268 GCA_009823505.1 Rhizomys pruinosus
TTTTTTGGTCTTTTTGAGACAGGGTCTCCCTGTAGCCCCAGCTGTCCTGGAACTCACTATGTAGACCAGGCTGGCCTTGAACTCACAAAGATCCGAGCCTGCCTCTGCCTCCCAAGTGCTAGGATTAAAGGCATGCGCCACCACGCGCGGCCGGTGACTCTTTTTATATTAAGTCCCATGTGTTCTAGTTTAAATGTGATCTCTCATTCTTACTAAGAGGAGAAGTAGATGAAAGTTCAGACTGCTTACTGCCTTCTCATGGGGTTGAGACGTCACAGTACATTTGCGAGCATTGACGATCCCTGCTGAGTCCTGTAACTGCATATTCAGGGTATTTAATTAGCAGCTTTTAGATTTGGCTTCAGTCCTTGTGCATCTCAAGAAATAATCACCCATGTTCCAGTGTAGAGCTGTGCTGGGCTCCTTCTACTGACAGTAGCATTAGGACTGAGAGGTGATCCTGCTCTCTTGATTTAGCCAAGCTCTTGCTGGATTCAAAGCGAACGTGCTGCTTTTTCTGTGTTGAGGAAAGGGAATCATAACTCAGAACAACATTACAGGGTATCTATTTTATTTCAAAGAGTTAAAAATACACACAGGGCTGAAGACTGGCTCAGCAGTGAAAATCACATAGTGTTCATCTAGGGGACACAAGTTCACTTCCCAGAGCCCATATTGGACAGCTCACAACTGCCTGTAACTCCAGCTCCAGAGAGTCCAACCTCCTTTTTTGGCCTCTGTGGGGACTGCACCTACATTCATATACCTACACACAGAGGTACACAAAGACATGTAATTAAAAACTAAAATAAATCCTTTACAGAAAAACCCAGTAAACTTCCATGGCCTGGATTTAAACCTCCACTTTCCAGTTTGTTAGGCAGTTTAACTTCGTCTTCCTTATCAGTCAAATGGGGACAAAATAACACTTCAGTAGATTCCTCTGCAGACTGGATGAGTTAATGCACACAGAGCACTCAGCATCTGGTGTGTGTTGGCTATGAAATCCCTATTTAGGGATCTGTGGCATCCCCTGGTATTGAGAATTCTTGGCAATGTTTCAGTTAACTTGAAATGGACCAATAAATTGCTGTTAAATCAGGTCAGTGGGAGAAAAGCTCTGATTGGTAGTGATCATCCATTCTGTTGTTTAAATGTTCCTACCAGGGAACAGGAAGGAGAGGCACACAGTGGTTCTCACTAACTGGTACCAGCCATTTTCAGCCCACCAAAGAACTAGACCTTGTGGGTAGTAGGCGTAATGGATAAAGGCCAAGTGGGATGGCCTGGAGCTCGTAGCTGCCCCTTTCCTTTCACTATGATCCATTACTCCCAGTGTGCTGCCAGCAGTAGGGATCCCAAATAGAGCAAATTGACCTGTATTTGATCAACTGGTTTTCTTTCCAGGAAAGTCAAACATCACTCTTTTTCCATTAAGGCTCAAGGTTATAACAGAGTTATGATATAAATCGTAGGTCTTTTAAGAATGGTTTAAGATTTCCTGCTTCCTGAGTAACTTTATTACCTGCCTTCCTTCCTAAAGCTCACTCACTAAGTCTTTTCCTTGATCTCTCCAATTACCTTTCTAATACTTCTCTTGCAAGTTAGAATCAGTTTCTTTAGCTTCAGTCCCAAGAAATGAACAAAAACACGTGTTGAGCCATACCATGTGTCCCATGCTAGAATTCTTTCTCTGAGAATGGCATATGATGGTCTTCTGTTGATGTCTTCAGAGATGGCAGTGGAGCAGCCTGAGCGATGCTCAGCAGCAAACCTGGCATACTTCCTCCTCTAACTGAACTGGCCCTGCCTTACCTACGTGTGACCACCTTCTTCCAGTACCAGTTGCAACCCTAGGGTACCCTTGGAACAGGCATCTCATGAATTCACTCTAGCATTAAGTAGATAACTACCATGTTTCTGAGCCTTCTTTCATCCAGATCCTTGCTTCATTAGTTCCATCAGTGACACATTGCATTAAAAATCCAAAAAGCCAGGCATGGTGGCACACGCCTTTAATCCCAGCACTCAGGAGGCAGAGGCAGGCAGATCTCTGTGAGTTCAAGGCCAGCCTGGTCTACATAGTGAGTTCCAGGACACCTGGAGCTACAGGGAGACCCTGTCTCAAAAAAAAAAAATAATCCAACAAAAAGAACAATGAAAGATGAGGCAAAGAAGAGCGGAGTTCACACTGGACCCTTCCACATTGGGTTTTCCCAAGGGTTAACATTAACCAGATCAGCTTTTCCTTCCTTCTCTGTTACTGAGGGCTCCAGAGGGGACCTGAGCTCATACCTGATGTGGGCTATGTATGGTATGAAAAGGTAGCTCTCTGTATCTTAAGGATATCATATCTGAACCAGGCATCGTCATAGAAACATTCACTAGGTAAAATCTTTAGCTTCACCATAATTTTATAAGGCAGCCAGTTTGACAGTCTCAGTAATATTTAGGTAAATGCCAAACAGTTTTGGAAGAGAAAGATTGGCCTCCACCTGTGCAGTATAAGGGAGGACTGGACATGGGTTTTTTTTTTTCAGACACACCCTAATTAGAGTAATATTCAACAATGAGATGATTGCTTTCTAGACTTTAGATGTTATGAATCAAAATATGGAGAAGCATTTTTTTGAAAATAGCATATGCTTGACAATCTAATTCTGCTATTAAATTAACTAAAACTATTCAAATATTACCTACCTTTAATATCACTTTAAAAAAGAATATTTTACTACCAAATGTAGAAAAGATAATTACCAGGTTGGGCATGGTGGCACACACCTTTAATCCCAGCACTCAGGAGGCAGAGGCAGGCGGATCTCTGTGAGTTCAAGGCCAGCCTGGTCTATAGAGCAAGCTCAGGCCAGCTAGGACTAAAGGGAGACCCTGTCTCAAAAAAGACCAAAAAGAAAAAAAAGATAATTACCAAATTTTGGAACAGGGTTGACCCTCTTCATAAAAGATGTTAATAGTCTTAGTCCCATAGTCTATGTCTATGGCTTATGTGTGTATGTGGACATGTGTGTACACATAGGTATGCATATATGTACGAATATGTCAGCACTAGTTAATCCAGTCTCTGAGTTGGCAAACTAGGAATTACTTGTTTTGACCACACTTTTCCCTTGGCAATATTTCAGCATTTCTGAAATAGCATAAATAACCAAGAGAAGTATAAATGATAGTGTGGAGGTTTGACTGAGAATGTCCCCCGTGGGCTCCAAGTATTTGGACACTTTGGGCCCAGCTGGTGATGCTGTTTTGAGAGGCTTTCAGAGGCGCGGCCTTGCTGGAAGAAGCGTGCCACTGGCAGACGCTTTGAGAGTTAAGCCTTACTGCATTCCCAGCTGCGCTCTGCTTCCTGTGGCTGCTCTCTGCTTCCTGTGGCTGCTCTCTGCTTCCTGTGGCTGCTTTCTGCTTCCTGTGGCTGCTCCCTGCTTCCTGTGGCTATTCTCTGCTTCCTGTGGCTGCTCTCTGCTTCCTGTGCCTGCTCTCTGCTTCCTGTGGCTGCTCTCTGCTTCCTGTGGCTGCTCTCTGCTTCCTGTGGCTGCTCTCTGCTTCCTATGGCTGCTCCCTGCTTCCTGTGCCTGCTTGAAGATGTGAACACTCTGCTGTCTCCTCCAGCCCCCTCCTGCCACTGTGCCTCCCCACTATGGTGGACTCTAATTCCTCTGGAAACAGAAGCCAAATAAACTTTCTCTAAGTTCCCTTGGTCATGGGGTCTTTCCGTAGCAACAGCAAAGTTAACTAATACGATAGCATCCCCTTAGCTGTCTCTCAGACAAGCCATCTCTATGCCTCCTGACCAGTTCTTCCTGCCTTCATATCCAGTCCTCATTGTCAGGCAGTGCCCAGCTTGTTCCATCCATCCAGAGCAAAGGCACACTTCTTCCTTACTGCAACCAAGCATTGAAAAGAAAAATTCCAAAGACTGGGATTACAAATTCCAGTTCCTTTAAAAACAGCATGACCTCATGCAGACCTGAAATCTCACGGCCTCACTGTCCAACTTTACAATGAGGGTATTAACATTTTTCTCTTTTTTCTTATTTTATATTGAACTTTTGCACATTTCATACATTTCTCAATCAAATTTAGACCCATCCCTCCTTCCATGCCCCCCACCCTCCAGAGCTTATGCATTCTGCTGTAGATGTCTTGCATCTCAGTCTTCTTTTAATTTTTCAATGCAGAAGTTTACTGTTTTAATCAGTTCTTTGAACAAGTCTTTTTTGTTGTTGTTGTTCCCTTTAATTTTATGTTACTCCAAAATATGCATGTATACACTCCATACATATACCAAAATTACAATGTCTGAAAGTAAACTATAGGTTAATTCCAAAACATGTTTAGGGATTCACCTTTTTAACAGTAGAGTTGCATGCAGGTAGAAATAAATATTACTTTGCATTCCTAAATTATATAGAAATTTGATGTATGTTTTAATGTACTTTTTATAGTAGCATTAGGTATTATATTTACTAAAAAAATTTTTTTAATTACTAGTTTGCCTTAACAAATAAGGATTTGGTGCTAGGATCCACAAATGAGGGACACCGTACGTCGTTTGTCTTTCTGGGATTGTGTTACTTCACTTAGCATAACAGCTTCTAGTTCCATCCATTTACCTGCAAATTTCATGATGTCGTCTTTCTTTACTGCTGCATAGAACTCCATTGTGTAGATGTACCACATTTTCTTTATCTACTCATCAATTGACAAAGGCTATCTTGAAAAGAAGTAAATAATGTGTTTTATTGTATCTTGCCTATCCATATAGTGATCAAAGTGGTCATTATCAATAATTATTTATACTCTACCCTAATAGAGCCACCAATCAAACATTATTAGTCTTTTGTTTTGCTATTTAAGTTTACACGTGCTTTCATTTTATTTGCTAGAATAGTCTGTGAGCCTCAACCATGGCTGATATAATCACCTAATACAGTGTTCTGTCTTTAGCAAGTCCTCTCTGAATATGAGGGACTCTTAAGACACTGGTTGACAATGTTAGACTGGTCTTTATGATACCGCCGATAGGCCTGCAGTCATCCTTAAGGACATGCTTTTATTTGGCCTCTCTTTGGTGGGACTTTGGAAAGCCCTCTTAAAGTTGATCACTCTGATTCTTCTTCACCTCCTGACTTACATCTTGTAATTTTAAGTTCATATCTAAAAGGAGGTGCTGTTCAGGACTGGGGCAGCCTCAAGGCTGTCCAGGGAGACTGATGATCTGATCTCAAAGTAATCAGTCACCAAACTGGTGTTACAGGAAGTAGGAATCTGTGTCAGGTTGGAGTCTGGACTCCAAGCTGTTTTCTCTCTAAGTAGTTTTCCAGGTCTAGGGGCTCCTGTAACGGAGCTCTGTTACCTTTCTAGTCTCCTGGGTTCCCACTCGCACATCTAGTTTGTGTTACAGGCTCTCCTGAACAGGGTTAGTCAGTCTTAGGTGCATGTAGAGTAACAGTTGGATTTGTGGATAGCGAATTGCCTAGCCTTTTAACTATTTGACAATATAAACTATAACATTATCTGTGGGCATGTGGATCTTATGCCCAACCTTTGGACTGGTAAGCAGGATGCACACGTATCTGACCTTTCATATGATCCTGTTTTCTTTTTCCCCTGATGATAATACAAGGGAATTTCTTCATGTTATGTGATATCACAAGGCTATCTCAGGACTGTGTGGAGAGTCTCCGGGGTCTACAACATTGTAAGTTCCATGGAAAGAGGGATGGTGTCTGTCCTGTTTGTATATTTATTCCCCAGTTCCTGGTATACTAGAGCCTACTGAGTATGTGCTGGGTAAGTTGAAAGAACTGAAGACCCCAGACTCTGATCATCCGCCTGCTTAGTGTTGCTCATGTGTCCAGGAAACAGCCACCCCAGAGGAGCACATTCAGTTCAGATGCTTCAGGTTGGACTTCATAGTTCCATGTCAGAAATGTTCCCACTTGCAGTGATCACTCCTCCCAGGATGGAAATTTCACTTCCATGAGCCACAAGGCCACCCATACTGTAAATCTGAGACTGCTTTCTATACCATTGTGTCTTGGGCTGGTTTCCTCACGATTCTTTCCAGATGTGGAACATACTCAGGTAGTTTACCAGACTCTCATTCTGCCTCGGCTGTCTGGTTTTAGATTCCCCTGCCCTCTGACAAGGAGCATTCTGGTAGTGTCCCGCAGAGTATACTCAAGAATCCAGAAATTTCAGGTAACTAACAGACATAACTTTTCATTATTTCTGGAAATACTGTCTGAGTTTTTCAGTTCTTTGTTATGGATGTCTTTTCAGTCAGTTGCTTAGCAATGCAAAAGTCAAGGTGTATGGGGTAGGGGAAGCATAGTTCCATGGTTCTGTAACAGGCTCTGGAATTTGTTTGCAGTTATTGAATATTTCTTGTTCTATCTTTTGCCTTAAGGATATGATATATGAGTGGAACTTTGCCAGGACAATGGCCATATATATATTTGCTTCCTTTCATGCTGCCTCACAACAGTGGTTAGTGAGTGAGGATTAGATGGGTTCCTTGTGTTATTGTGGAAGCATTTTAGCAATGTTTTCATTTCTATCAAAGCTGTGCTGTGACAGCCTCCCTTCTTTCTCTCACAGTGTTTAAGTGTGTATGTACAATTGCAGCTTCAGAATCACTTGGCATTTAAGTAATTTCTAAAAAAAACATTTCCCCTTAATGTTCAGCTATGAATTCCCATTCTACGTTAAACTGCTTTGTTATGATTGTTCTCTTACCAACTCAAACACAGAAATACTGAAGCCACCATGTCCATTGAGTGACCTCCTTCTAGAGTAATAACAGTAAAATCATACAAAAACTAGTCTCCTCAGCAGGCCCAATCCTAGATTCGTAAGTTGCTAATTACAAATGATCATTCAAGTCTCTATTTTCATCAAAAGAAAAACATGTTGGCAGAAAGGGAATTCAAATTCAAAATGCATCTCTCTATGGCAATGTCCTTTGCTTTCTTTTTTAAGTGCCTTTTAGTAATGCAGACTGTAGACTTGAAATTACTTCAGGAAAAACTAAAGGACAGAAGAAAGGAAAATGGCAGTATTTATTGCAATGGCCACGAGATGGCAGACCTAAAATCCAGCTGAGACACCTTCGTGGGCAATTGCATCTTTGACAAGGATGCCTTAAAAGCCAGCAGTTTCCCAAAGGAAAGGCTTTCTGGGCTACCCTAAATTTCTGTCCAGTTCACTGGCACGCACAGCAAGGGAACAGCTTCCAGGTGGCGGGCATCTGCTTTGGCCTCTTCCCTGGTGGGTGTTCTGTCTTCCTGCCCTTCCAGGCAGCCTTCTTCATGCCTGGCCACCGCCCTCACTCCCAGCACACAGAAACGACACACGGTTTCCTTCTCCCTGTTCTCAGTTGTGTTTTTTCCTCATAAATAGGAGAAAAAAAGCCCCTTGAGCGAAATGCCTCCAGGAAACTCGATTTTACATAATCACATCTACACAGATCCCTTCCCTAGGACCTTGATTCTGTTTTCTTTAAAATGTACTAACAAAGTTCTAAAATATGTCCCTTTTGTACCGCAGTCACATGGAAGTCTATTTTGGTTTTCATGACAATTTGGCCTGTGGTAATAGTCTATCTCATGGAAACATAAACCAAGAGCAGTCTGATGTAATATAAAATATTGACATTAGAAAGGGACATATCCAGACCGGAGAGATGGCTCTGTGTTAGGAGCCCTTAGTGTTCTTCCTAAGGACCCAAGTCCAGTTCCCAGCAGGTACATTAGATGGCTCACCAGTGTTTATAAGTCCAAATCCAAGGACTTGGACACCCTTGTCTGGCTTCTGTGGACACCGCTGCATCCTATAAGAGACATACCCACATGTACACACAAATAAAAACCTTAAAGAAAAACTAAGGGGAAGATCTAGTTCAAGACACAGAAATCTAAATTGTTGCTGCCTTCAAAGACTAAGTAATAAATCAGAGTAGCTTTGAATATATAGTGAAGGGGAAGTTAAAATGCATTATCTTTAGGGCAACTTCAAAAATACACAAATGTGTATACACACTTAGCCACCTACCAATGAGAAAAAAAGGATCAGTTGCTCAGGGGATAAGCCTTGAAATCAAGTGATTCATTATTGGTTATTATTCACTTCTGATAAAAAATAATGTCATTGGACAAATCTTTTGACAGTAACTGATAACCCATATTATATATATATATATATATATATATATATATATATATATCTTTTATGTAGATATCGAGCAAAACTCTACCCACAGGGAAGCTCAGAGACATATGATTTCTCATTATCAAACATTAGTAGCCTCCCAGGATCTCCAGTGCTGCATTTCACATAGAGAGGCCTTAGTAGAGTTTAACAATAGGGGGAAGCCTTCTCATCACAGAAGAGGAAAAGCAAAAATGATCAGGCCTTGCCATTTAACAAATACATGAGTGCAGGGTCTGGGGGTGGGCTCTGGAAGTCCATTCTACTTACACTTACTTCCTGCCTTCCAAAGTTACCAATTTGTTGTCAAGGTTTTTTTTAATTGAAGAAAAATTTTTGGATTGATGTTGTTTGACATTGGGTAGATTGTGCACTTGACCTTGACTTTTTAAAGGGTTACCTGTCAGAACACGTTTCCATTTCTCAATTTCTCATACTGCATGAAGTCACATCCTGCCCCTTCTGTGTGGCCTTTTGGCTACAGTGATATTGAACAGTTATTAACCAAGTCAGGCCTGGCTGTCTGGGATGCAACTATTCTGTGGTACACAGACCCCTTTCCACACTTAAAATCTGTTTTCTTCTTTGAGTTTGTTTGTGAAACAGATGTCAGCTCATGAAAGTCAAATGTTCAGCTTAACAGAAACCAATTTTAGAGGTTTCTTTGAAAGGCTGTCTTGAAAGTAAGAGACTCATTAGCATGTTTAGATATATTTAATACAAAGAAGGGCTAGCATACAATAATGCAAAACTTTTGACTCTTTAAATTTGATGGTATCTGTGTTCTGAAATAGTAATTGCTAACATATATCATGCGATCATGTCCGGAACTGAACAAAAATCTTTGCGTGCATTATCACATCTAATTTTTACAGTTACTCTTTTTAATTCATTCATAGAGAAAGCTTCAGAGATGTTAAATAATTACTCATTTATAAAAACAGGAAGAAATGTTGGAATTCAGACTGAGGAATATTTGATTCCAAAGCTCAGTCATTAAAGATCAGTAGCTTCTTGAAAAGACTCAAGTGATATTTTGTGAGGGTAAATGAAGAAAAATCATAATAAGCTAAGGTACTTATAAGAACCTCACCACCCCAGTTTCTTGCTTTTGGATCTAACGCACAGTTAGGCATAACTCAGATGTGTCTGCTACTAAGATCTGGGTAACTGGACAATGGTTTCTTCCCGCTTGTCCCTGCCTCTTTATCAACTCTTCAAAGGGATGGGAATTGCCTGAGTGATTTTGGATGGGGCTAGTAGCTCTTCCTGGCTTGTCCTTCCTCAGGCCTTCGATCTTGTACATGGACGAAAATCACTTACCCTCATACTCACCAACACTCCTTTGGCACAGAATGCTAAGTGCGCTAGCATTTGCCAACTCTAGTGCCACAGACATCTGCATATAAAAGCTAGCTTTCTGGCCCGGTTATACTTGGAACAGGTAGGCCTATTGCCTCTCTGGGTCATATAGTTAAGCTAGAATTTAGATAGGAGCTGGGGCACAGGGCAAAGGACTTCCATGAGACTCTGTCCCCTCCCTGATAGGAAATTCCAGTCATGTGCTATTAAGTTTCAAAGACTGAATCCTTGGTAAGTGAAATAAACTACTTTTTGAGGTCAGGTTCAGGTGGGAGCCAGGGAGAGAACTGCACTACAGAGTCTGGGCTGCCAGAGCCTGCCTTTTATGAATCTGCTCTGTTCTTTGTCCGTGCTGAAACTCGTGCTTGTTCAAATATATCTCACCCTGTGGGCCCCACCTCCTGGGAGCTACTTTGCTTTATGCTGGATCTTTCTCTTGGTATCGCACAGCACTGTGCTAGTGGGTAGGGTTAACATTAATGAATATCAAAGATCACTTACATCTCCAGATGATATTTGAGAATATACCTTTAAAACATAGGCAAATGGATATCTCTTTCCAAGACTGATCACAGTTACCCTCCACCCAGCACTCACCGGAGGGGTGAGAGAGAGAAGCTGTTTTGAACAAGATCTTTCGTCACCGTCTGTCTTAAGTCACCTCCTACTGAACTTATGGTTGAAGATTCAGGGTCATAAGGGAAAGAAAACAATAATTAACTGGGAAAAGTTGATTGAGCAGAATTTTTTTTCCCACAGTCTGATTGGAGCATGCCGCCTCCGGCTGAGCGCCATACATAATGTAGGTCCACCCTTGTATGTCATTATACAAACATTTCTTAATGGAATGCATTTTTTCAGGCATCTGCTTTTGTAATTGAATGTGTTCCTAAAGATGGGTCAGCTAACTAAAACAAGAGCCCACAAGGAAAAAAAAATGTGCATGTGTCTGCTCCAGTCCCATTTATAACAGTCCCTAATTGGCTTACTTCACTTGTAACTCCTAAAATTAATATTAGATCCACTCTCCAAGCTCAAATCATCATTAACAGAATGACAGCAGCAGGGAGTGAAACAGAAATGTTTACAGAGAGCCCTTTTAAATTGACGGTGATAAGTGTCATAGCTACGTATTACCATCAGTGGATCCTGAAGCTTTCCTGGTGAGGGTTAGCCACAGGCGACATGCAGAGGGAGACATCCATCCTGGTAGGAGGTGCCCTTCCAGCCCTTCTTTATGCTAGTCCCTGGAGGATTTTTTTCAGGGTGGCTAAAACATTTTTTTTTTTTTTTGGTGTTTTATTAGCTGTGTCTTGACTACCTCCTACAAACTGAATGACAGCTTAGGGTTATTAAATGTGTTCGTGTGCGTATTTTTATCCATTGTTAACCCCGACTAAACGTATGAGGGGGGCACCCAGTTCCCCTCTTTCCTTTTCCATTGTTGCCCATATTTGTTAAAGAAGTTATTCTCTCTGACGTTTGTTTAGGCTGCACTTTGATAAAATGCTGCGCGTGCCCTGCTTTCGGAGCTTGGCACACAGCAGACTCACGGATTGATTTCTCTGCATTATCTTATCTTCTGTGCTAGCATATTTGGGCTTCCTTTTCATATTTTAAGCTATATTTTAGGGCACAGACAGACCACCTTAGTAATTGTATACTGAAATATAGCAGTGTTTTAAAGATAATTTTGCAAGCCTTCAGTATATACTTAACCCTACTAAATGACTAAGGATGTGTTTATATGTAATTCTCATGTTGTCTGTGAATAAGCGAAAAGGATGGATTAAGTGCTGAAAGTGATTTTAGATGTCTAGCAACATTTTTTCAGGACAGACTCAGTCTCTGACACAAGGCAAATCAGACCTTGGATCCAAGACACAGTGCATTCTTTTCAAGGAAAGTAAGAGTGTGCCTTCCGTGCAAGTATCTTGTCACTAGTGTGCTCCTCGGAGCTGAGTTTGTGAAAATGGTGATTCAGAACTGCAGATATTTTCATTTTTAAGCTTTTAAGTGGTTGAACCAAAGTTGCCTACAGGGAGAGAAAAGGAAACACACTTTGAGTCTCCCGGTGCCTGTAGTGTTGCATTCGCACAGCCATTTTCTCTTTCAGTGAGGTATTCCTTTAGTGCTCTGTGTTGGAACATCACAAGTTGGCTTCCAGGAACTGTCAAAGTCTAGACGGATGTAGGGCTGGCCAAACGAAGTTCGTCTTTAGTAAATTATGGTCAGTATCATTCTTTTCTTAAAAATTTCTTTAAATCAAGGCTATTAAAGGCCGGTAACAGCATAGATTTTAGCTTACTGTGTTTTAAACTATTGGCTGCAATAGAACAACTTCATTTTAAAAAGTTGGCTTTTTTAGGGGGCTGGAGAGATGGCCTAGCGGTTAAGAGCACCGACTGCTCTTGCAGAGGACCTGGGTTCGATCCTCAGCACCCACATGGCGGCTGAAAACCGTCTTTAACTCCAGTTCCAGGGGAATCCGGCACCCTCTTCTGACCTCTGAGGCATTGCACGACACAGGTGCACAAACCTACATGCAGACAGTACATTCATACACATAAATTTTTTAAAAAGTTGGCTTTTTTATAAATCTGGTTGAATAAAGTAAGTGCAATGACTGTCAACTTGGAGCTAAGGAGCCAGGGACAGTCTCCTTGTAGCTCTGTTGAGCCTGGAACTTAGTTACGTAGACCAGGCTGGTCTCCATCTCACAGAGATCTGGCTGCCTCCAGAGCCCTACGCATGTGCCACCATGCCTGTCTAGCTAGGGGTAGTCTCAAGCTTTCCAAATATCCCAGTGTCGAAATGGTCATAGTTTTCTACCTTAACACACTTTGAGTTCTCACTAGACCATTTATTTAAATGGACGGCATTATTAACTGTAGATCTCAAGGTCTATAAAGGACGTCATTGTGCTGGTTTCTGACCGATATCTAAATGAAGGTTTCACAAGCTATATGATCTTCATTTAGAGTTCTTTTCATTTTAGGGTTGGAGAGTTGGCTCAGTGGTTAGTAGCACTTGCTGCTCTTGCAGAGGACTGAACCTTGGTTCCCAGCACCCACATGGCAGCTCACAACTATCTGTAATTCTAGTTCCAGGGGATCTGATTCTTCTTCTGGCTTCCATGGGCACAACACACACTACAAACATGGTGCAAAGGGATGCATGCTAAAAATAATTCTTACAGTTCCTATGATTGTCTAAATCCAGTATATGTAAAATAGCAGATTTGTTAACCAAAATAAAAATTCAAAGAAAAAAATGATTATTTTGCATGAATATTAATATTTGTGAATGGCTTTAGATGTACTTTTTAAAGGCTATTTAAATTTTTTTATTTTATATGTATGATTGTTTTGCTTGCACATATGAATGTAAGCCATGTGCCTGCCTGGCATCCATGAAGGCCAGAAGAGGGTGTCAGATCCACTGGAACTGAAGTTACAGACGGTTGTGAGTTGCGATAGGGGTGCCAGGGGCTGAACCCAGGTCTACTATAAGGGCAGGAAGTGCCCTTAGCCACTGAGCATCAGTTCATCCCCCTTAGATGCAGTTTTATGAAAATTATTTTATGAGCTATATTTGGTGATAATATCTCTGAAGAATTAGAAACTGATTTATGTTTTTCTCTAATACTAAAGCAAGAATTAAAAAGAATTAATTTATTGGGGCTAGATGTGTAGTTCATGTTAGATGTTTACTGACATGTGTAAGTCCCTGGTTCAATCCCCAGCAGTAATAATAATAATAATAATAATAATAATGATAATAATAATAACTATATAATAATAAAATATAGTACTTTATTGGAACTTGATAGTATTATTAAAAGAAAAATAAGGGTGAAACACTTAAAAGCCTAAATTACAAACTTATAGGGGAAGGAGAATTTGGAATGATCATGCTTTGTGTTGCTGATAACATTTAAGAGTCATTAAAATAATAGAATATCAATTTTTGACCTAGAAGAGGGAAATGGACAAAAAGCCAAAAGTAGATGTAGAATGCCTCGTTAGGAGATTCTTACATGGCTCGTGCCAGATGTGTGCATGTGAAAAGCTATGTGTGTGCCTGTCTAAGCAACAAGACTGAGAGTGACAGAACATAAATAACCTGGGTGAAAAAATAAGCACATTTTCTATCTGTGAAGCTTATACCTACAGTTGCCTGGTTTATTAATAGACTGTTTTAAAGTGTTTAACATTTACTCTGAAGGTGTCCCGTGGGAGGAAGGAATAATGTGGAAAAGTATAAGCAGATAAAGAGTACTGACAAATGGATGAGTCTCACCTTTGCAAAATGATGGCTGTGTTGGGACCCTATTGCCTATGCACTTGCATATCAAGATCTGTGAGGTTTGAGACTTGCCCTACTGGCACCTTAAGAGATTGTCTTGCATCTGTCATAAAAGCAGGCAGATGACAAGAGTCTCTTAGGCCAGTGATAAAAGATTTTATTGCTTACAACATAACACAGAGATCAGCCTTAGCGTGCTTTGCATCCATTCCTCTGGCTCCTGGTCCCATGGAGACCAAGTGGGTCTGATCATGTAGTTGGCTGCATTGCAGCAGAGCCACCGTGCACCAGGGGAGCTTGAATGTTGTGTAATAGGCTGTGACATGGCTCCTGTTTGCTCTGGACTGGGTCGCTATTATACAGGGTAGTAAGCGTGTCTACCCTTTGACCCAGAGGGAGAGATACCACCTGTGTCTCTCAAGGCTTGTCACTTTACACATATCCTTGGAGGGCTTACCAGAAAAGAAGATAATGCCTTTGCTTATAAATTGAACAGAAACATAAGAGACTCTTGAGGAGTTTGCCATCAAACATAAATGTTTTCACATGCCACTAAAATTTTAGTAGTATTTTAAATGATTGCATATAGCTATAAAGAAACAAGCACAGGGGGAAAACACAATTTACCATCAGTTTCCTAAAACCAGTCTATTAAGTGGTTTCCATGAAAAAAAAAAAAAAAAAAAAAAACTACCAAACTTCATTTAGACATCAGTTTAGGTGGATGAGAGTAAAAGTATCGCAGAGCTCTCTTGTTGCAGCTAGGTATGCAGATCACGGGTAGGCTCTCCCTGGTTGGTTGGAAGCCCACGCAGCCTCTTCAGCTCAGCTGTGTCTAGATGAACATGCAGCTGACTCAGAGTCGGGAGCAGTGCTGTCGTCTAAGACGTTAGCCAGGAGAGAGGCTCCAGGAAGCTGGGAGTGAGCGAGTTGTGTAGTCCAGGCTGCACCGAGGTTCTTTGGGAAGGTGGAGATGTTTCCTACTGTGTTCTGTTCTGCTTGCTCCATATCTGCTTGAGCCCCTGGCAAATGTTATTAGTACCAGGCATTATTGGAGCCCAGAAAGATGCATATTCTCTCTCTCTCTCTCTCTCTCTCTCTCTCTCTCTCTCTCTCTCTCTCTCTCATCTCTATCTATCTGTCTATCTACCTACCTACCTACCTATCATCTATCTACCATCCGTCCATCTATCCATCCATCCATCTATGGCCATGAAAACCAAAAAAAAAAAAAAAAGCCTGAAATACAAATCAATAACTACCTTGTCTAAACATTTGAAAGAAGGCTTCTGGTGATTAAGATTAAAGAAAAGACAGCCAGGTTTTAGTCCTGGGACTTTTATGCATGCATGTACCCCACATGGAGGCTCTCCAGGAGCTGTGGGATTCTCATGAGTGACACAGATCATGGAGACAGAGGAGGACTCTATGAGACACACCCCAAAAAGCCATTGCTTATCAAAATTGTCCTAAAATGTGGCTGGAGAGATGGCTCAGTGGTTAAGAGCACTTGCTTACTCTTCTTCCAGAGGACCCAAGTTCAGTTCTCAGCACTCACAGAGAGAGACTCATCCAAAACTCCAGTTCCAGTGGATCTGGTGCACCCTTCTGGCCTCTGCAGATTTCACATGCACATGGTACACTTACATCCATACAGGCAAAATACTCATAAGGAGAAATTAAAAATAAAAAAAGAAATAAAATTGTCCCTGAATATCCCAGGTTGCAGTTTCTGACAAGAACGTTCATAAAGGTAGACTTTTTTAAAGATGAGAGGAAGCTAACTTCTGAGTAGTCAGTGGTCATAAGTGAAGCCAGAGACAAGGTTTGTTTCCCAATTTTTACTTATTATCATTGTGTATGTATATATGGGTGTGTGATAATGGGCGTGGTCATACGTGTCATGATATACACGTGGACATCAAGGGATAACTTTGTAGACTTGGTTCCCTCCTTCCACCTTTACATGGGCTCCAGAGATTGGAATTCAGGTGGTCAGGCCTTGGAGATGGGCACCTTTCCCTGCTAAGCTATCTCATTGGCCTGAGATATTGTATTTTTGAAGAGGGAAAAGAAGGCCAATGATGTTTTCAAAATTTATAAAAAGTGAAACGTGAACCTAACTATTCTTTCAATGAACATTTTTGAGTACCCAGAGCTCTTCGAGAAGCTGTAATTACCAAAGAGAGATGAGGTCTCTAGTTTGTAGAGCATGAAATCTAGAAAGGAAATAAATCATAAACAACTGAGATCCTGATAAGTGATGAAGAGTGCTGTGGGAACATTAAGTGTGGGGTGATGGAATCCCCAGTGGGACACATGGTGGCAGGTGGGGGGGGGTCACTGTGAGAGGGAATGATTGGAGAGGATCTCTCTGAAGAGGACACATTGAGTCTGAAACCCAGAGGCTGAAGAGCAGTGCAAACTGTGAAAGGAGAACAAGATTCCCACTCAATAAATTGAAAGTGGAAAGGAAACCTTTGTAAATGTCTGCCTGCCCTCAGGAGGCAATCTCACCTGAAAGAGATTTCTTGAAAAAAAATTCACATAATATTAAAAATTAATGCCGGGGGCTGGAGAGATGGCCTAGTGGATAAGAGCAAAGACTGCTCTTGCAGAGGACCTGGGTTCGATCCCCAGCACCCTCATGGAGGCCAAGAACCATCTTTAACTCCAGTTCCAGGGGAATCTGACACCCTCTTCTGACCTCTGTAGCATTGCATGACACGGGTGCACAAACCTACATGCAGACAGTACATTCATACACATACAAAAATAATAAATAAAAAATTAATGCCTATTTTCATTGGCTTATCTTGGAGACCTGGATGGATGGATGGATGGATGGATGGATGGATGGATGGATGGATGGATGGATGGGTGGATGGATGGATGGATGGATGGATGGGTGGGTGGATGGATGGGTGGATGGATGGATGGATGGATAGGTGGATGGATGGATGGATAGATGGATGGGTGGGTGGGTGGATGGATGAATGGATAGATGGATAGATGGATGGGTGGGTGGATGGATGGATGGATGGATGGATGGATGGATGGATGGATGGATGGATGGATGG
>VZQC01004530.1:851530-863983 GCA_009823505.1 Rhizomys pruinosus
TGGATGGATGGATGGATGGATGGATGGATGAGTGGGTGGATGGGTGGGTGGATGGATGGATGGATGGATAGATGGATGGATGGGTAGGTGGATGGATAAATGGATGGGTGGGTGGGTGGACGGATAGATGGATGGATGGGTGGGCGGGCAGGTGGATGGATGGATGGATGGGTGGGTAGATGGATGGATAGATGGATGGGTGGATAGATGGGTGGATGGATGGATGGGCAGATGGATGGATGGGTGGGTGGATGGGTGGATGGATGGATGGATGGATGGATGGGTGGCATCCATTCAGAATGGATGCTTATCCTGATCCCTTCTCATTTCTAATTTATAGCTACATCTCTAAAGCCATTGAAAAAATGTCACTCTAAGTGGACACCACATGCAGATTCTAGCCCAAGCTACTTTGTCCATTCTGAGAGCAAAGGTGGTCATTTGTCCTAAGTACTGTTTATAATTCTTTTCCACAGAGGTAGTAGTTTGTGGCTCACTTCAACTACAAGTGCCAATTGTTTAAGGGTTTTCCCCCTTCACTTTACAACAATGACCACAGTGATCTTTATCTTACCAGACAGGAAGCACTGCTGGCGGCCATCAGTGAGAAGGACGCAAACATTGCCTTGCTGGAGTTGTCTGCCTCCAAAAAGAAAAAGACCCAGGAAGAAGTCATGGCTCTCAAGCGGGAGAAAGACCGACTAGTGCACCAGTTAAAGCAGCAGGTGGGGCGTCCTGCACGAAAGGTGTGTCTTGCTGGGTTTGGGGCCTCTGTGCTTTCTCTGGGTTTTGCTTCTCTTCATTTTCCCACGTCCATTCTGCAGGCTCAAGCACCTCCAGTGAGGTAGGATCCAATGGCCTGGACTGTGGCTGGAACACATTACTGCTTATCCGTGTAGATGTGCATGTGGCTGGGCTTGTGTGGTCTGCGACTGACACTGCTTTACTTTCTTTTGTATTAGCATCATCTCCTCAGAAACAGCTCTCAGCTCTTCCTTCCAGTAGACTTGGGTGGCTAATTAAAGCGAGGAACTCCTCACTGACTCTAGAGAACTTCTCTCCTTTTGGACTTGTTGCCTTCTGTCTTCCTCACTTTCTGGGCTCCGTGAAAAACTCCCCTCATCCAGTTAGGTTCCTTTCTCTATGTGTTTCCAGCTTCAGTTCTTCAGCTGGTTCCTCTAAGACCTTTCAGTGAAGGAACGTGTCCCTGATTCTGGGGACATGGAAAGAAAGACAGTCCTAACTTGTGCGGAAAGCACTTTGCCTTTTTGCGAGTTTTCCAGAAATATCTTAAGTAGAAATGATTGTATCTGAATTATATTGGAAAATCTTCCCTGAAATTTAAAGATGTTACTTCTCCTTCATGTATCACTTGGGAAAGGACTGAAGATGTAGCTTGGTGGTAGAGCACTTGCTTAGCATGCTTGGCCCCGGGGTTCTATCTCTGGCACTGGCGGAAGGGTGGTGATGGAAATCACTTCTCATAGATAGCTTAGTTAAAAATATTCATTCAGATTCTTATCTTTTTATAAAACTTACTCAGCTCAGTAGTCTGTGGCATCCTACGGTGGCTGCTAAATCTTAGCTAAACTCACCTGTGGCCATGAAGCTCTGTGCAGGGCACATGGTTATCATACAGAGTGTCCACATGCATTTTGGCCCTGAAGATTGGCTTTCTGTCTGCTTGAGTGAACTGTGCTGAACACAGTATCTGGGAATAAGCCGCCTACCTTACAAAGGAGCCAACTCTTTCCCTCCTACTCGGGAAGGAAAAGGCATTCTTTAGCCCTGAGCCAGAGTCTAGTTCTCATGAGGCTGCCTTGCTGAAAGACCGAGAGAAACTGTCACGCTGGGCGTCTTCTCCTTGAGGAGGGAGGCTCTCAGTTGCTGCCAGACATTGGGGTCATTCCACGGAGGGGCATGCCTGGCTAGCGCTGGCCCCAGGGGTCGGGGGCCGCTTACATCTGACCTCTTGGTTGGGGCCACACATCATCTACACCGGGCTTTCCAACCACTTGGCCACAGAAGTCAAGATGAGTCTCCTTCTTTGCTTTCCCCTAATTCCTTTCCTGTGCACCTTGTGCCCTCCCCTCCTGCACCTAACCATTGTAGCTTTCTCCCACAGGTTTATAGACCTAGGAAACAGCCCCCGAGCTCGAATATACCATGCACTTGTGATGCTGGCTACAGCCCAGATTTTACGGCCAAGTACCACGGGTCCAGCTACGATGCATACATGATCCCAAGGTCTCAGGTCAGTCAGCTGCCAAGGAGACGCTCCCCGCTGTGGGGGGTGGGGGTGCCTAAGAGCTACCTCCTATCCTGATCCTTACCTCTTCTGAAGGTTTCTAGTGCTTGGTGGCCACAAAGCCTGGGACCACAAGGAGACAGTATCAAATTGTGATTTGCAAAACAATTTCATTTATTGTGTGTTTCCCAAGGTGACAGGCTTGGTGGCCACTGAACAGGGTCACATGGCCTTGCTGCCAAGCCAAGGAGGCATTGCAAGCCCATAAAGGCTTATTTTTGTCTATCTTAGGTATTTTTCTCCTATCTCTCTCCTTTTTCCCAGTAAGCAATTTTTAAGCTACATTGTTTTTTTTTCCTTTCCTAGAATCACAAAAATGCATTTTGAGATGCCGGTAAGGATTGAGTATATTCCTTCAGCTTGCTCCTGGGAAACTGAGCTAAGCCTTCATTCTTGAGATAGGCTTGGCTTGCAGAGTGTGGGACACTTTGGGGAAATCCCAGGAGTGTGAGACAGAGTTCCTCCTAGGCTGAAGCTGGGTTGTTATGGAGAAGGAGGCATCATGGAGGAGGGTGGCTCAGCTTTGAAGTCCTTCCTCCTGTTAGACCTTACTAGAGAGCAAGAACAATCCTCAGAGTTTAGATATCTTCACTCCAAGTGATTATGATTCTAAGAATAACGTCTGATTTACTTGTAAAGGCAACCCCACACCCTTTTTTATTGTTTCTGTGGCCTAGGCTGGGTGCCCATGGTTCCTTGGGAATCTCGTTTCCTAGTTATCACAGCAGCCCTATCACTGAGAGCCAGGGTAGGGTTATCTCTCTTTCTCAGAGTGTGGAATTATTCCACCCAAAGGTCTACAACTGATGTGCCTCAGGCATTAGGAATACCTGGTTCCACGCATGCCCAACATGTGGGGGAAGAAACTCTGAGGGTCAAAAGCAGGGCATTTCCAGAAATGGTAACGTTTCTATATCTTCATAACCCTGAGGTAGATTCTTAAACACCAAGGTAAGATATCAAAAACAGTGCTAGCCTTTCTCAGAGAGTGGATTCTGCCTGGACTTCTTAGGCTGAGGGAGTTTGATCACATTAGAGGGAATGTCTAGTACTGGGAGCTCCCCTTGTGGTGCTAGGCATGGGTCTGAGGTCTTTATATGCATCCACTCAACTGCCCACAGGGAACCGAGGGGTCGATCCTCTTAGAGAGAAAGAGCTGATGGTCCTAAGAGACTGAGCATTTTACTTAGTGGTCCATCCCCACAGCTGAAGGTACCACGCTGCTGAAAAAGACTTTGTCAAACAGTCTAAAGTGGCTTCCCCTGATGATATCCAGAGCTGAAGTGCTTAGGCTGAACCTCATTTCTAGCACCAGATTTCTGGGAGATCATAGACACCTCCCTAATCTTTAATTTCATCTGTGCATGAGGCTAATAACCTGATCCAAAGGCTTTGAAGTGCAAGGTATGCAGAGTGCTCCGCACATGCCCAGCACATAACGGAAGCTATACATATAGATGTGAGCTGTTTCTTGGACTGTCTTTCCTGCTACGATTACCACGACCACTCCTACCATTAATTCTCAGCACCACCTATCTATAGAGGTAGTTTAGTCTTTATTTCATTGTTGCTATAGTGCATACAGCTCGGGGTGCAGATCTCTGAGAACATAACTGTGGAAGTATGGCTGAAAGAGCAGACAGATGTTGGCACCTGGCCTTTCTCATCCTCCTCCCCTAAAGCTCAAGCACATGGAGAGTGGCAAGCAGACATAGCAAGAGCCCTGGGGCCCTGCTCACCACTCATTCTAAAGACACCCATAGTACCTATTAAATCTGCTTGGTGGATTGTGCACAGCTAACAGTCAGGAGAGCTGAGCCCACTACCTCCTTTGTTTTCACCTCTGTGGCTGACAGGGCAGCACTTTCTTGGGGGCCAGGCAACGGAAATGGAAGAAAGGCTTTTGGGGCAATGTGGCAGGCCTGCTTAGAGTCTGCCAAAGTGGTGAGGCTGCCTGGAATCTGAGAGATCCCATGTTCTTCAGACTTCTTTTGAGCTCAAGGAATCTTATACAGAATGTTTCTCCACTGTCCAGTCCATCCTGAGTGACCGGGTAGAAGTGTGATCACCACAAGCCTTGGACCTTATCAGGTACATAATGGGCACTCAAAGGGCAGTCATTATAGGAATCCATGATTACTAGTTGCCATGCGCTCTATATACATACATGTAAATACTGTATCCCTTTCCCCTCTTCATCAGCCAACCAGCTTGTCTTCTGTATGTCAGGCTGTATGCCAGGTGCTGGGATTCATCCATCACAGGTATTTTGCCTGCCACATTGAGAAAAGTGTCATCCTGTTTAAAAATTGTTCAAACAATGTTCGAAGAAACCATGTGACTTCTCCACCATCAAAGCACTCTCTGCCACAGTGCAGAGCTGGGTTCCAGGGCTGGCAGAGTGCTAAGACTTAGCTCTCACTGGGCTGGGTGCTGTGTGTACCATGGCCAGCCTTTCTTGGTTCTCCTAGGTGCAGGGATAAAGACAACTCAAGCTGGGCGTGGCGACACACTGCTTTAATCCTAGCACTTGAGGCAGAGGCAGGTGGATCTCTGTGAGTTCAAGGCCAGCCTGGTCTACAGAGTGAGCTCCAGGCCAGCTGGGGCTACAGGGAGACCCTGTCTCAAAAAATACAAAAAAAAAAGGCAACTCAAACCAGTGCATTCTCCTCCATGCACGTGCCATTTACCCCAGACTTCACAAATGTTATGCAAGAAAGCCAATTCCAGTGCCTCAGCCCATGATTCTTAGCTTTCCTGGGAACTTGGGGGAAAGACAGGTTGGTTCCTTGGTGAGACCAAGTGTTCTATAGGTATTCAACTCAGCACGTGCTTGGGTGCCTACCGCACATTGCAGTGTTCAGTGTTAGGCAATGTGGAGATACGTATCAGTGGGCTGAAGTCAAGACCCTCTCCCTCATAGAACTTATTTTGGAATCAAGAAAGAAAGGCTATAAACAAGGATCAAAATCAGTAATCAGGCTGGATTGGGTTCAGGACCAGGCAGGTCAGTTGGGATACTGGAAATGAGCAAGAGTTGAGCTGCCACAGCAGTATAGGCAGAGTGGGCTGTGATGGGGCAGAGTGGGCTGTGATGGGGCAGGGTGGGCCGTGATGGGGCAGGGTGGGCTGTGATGGGGCAGGGTGGGCCATGATGGAGCAGGCTATAGTGGGGTGGAATGGGCTCTGTGTGACTCTTGCATGGAATCTGCTAAGAGTGGTGTACTGAGTGGCAGAAATTCTTGGCAGTCAGGAAGAAAAATACACTAACTTGCATCTGAGAGGAAAGCTGAGTGCCTCCGACTACCTTTTGGCATCCAGAGCTCCAGCCTCCAAGGAGGCCTAGGGGTTGGCATTTTTGAGAAGCAGTGCCTATCCCATGAACGCCACAATAAAGACTTTATGGCAGCCTGTCTGTCACATCTACTGAGATTTTCAGGCATGCAGGAGAAGGGCCTTTGACCAAACAACACCACCCAACTTTCTGACACCGTGAGTGCCGTGCCTTCAGTTGGCCGGACCTAGGAGGTAGCTGGCTGCAAGGCCCACCTTCCTTTGACTTCAGTGAGCAGAATCTTCTGGAATCTTTTTTAGAGATAAGTCTCATTTTGTACTCATCACACTCTTTCCCTCACTGTTGAAATTCCTTCCTTGTCTCTTCTAGATAGCAGGATGAAGACAAACTCAAACCAGAGCACCTTCTGGCTTATCGTTTCCTCTGCTAGGACACTTTCCCTCTTTCTTTACCTAGTTAACACCCACTCGTGCATTCTTCCTCAGTGTGAAGCCTGCTTGGTCTTGACACTTGCCACACATGGCATTTTGCCTATGCTTTTATGACAACGAATAGCAAGAACTATTTGCCTTGCTAGTTTACAACCTCTTTGAGGACAAAGAGGATGACCTCTTGACCTCTCTTGCTCACCATTTATCTCCAGGCTTAGTTCAGTTGGTGGCCTGGAGTAGGCACTTAACAGATAATTTGTTGAATACATGAATGAATGAGAGCACCACCACGGCAGCTTTTGAAAGATACGGGACATCAAAGCCAGGTGTGGTGGCCGATGCCTTTAATCCCAGCACTCAGGAAGCAAAGTCAGTGAGGGCATTCTAATCTACATAGTGAGTCCTGGGCCAGCCAGTGCTGTAGGGAGACCCACTCTCAAATAAACAAACAAATAGAACAAGAAACTAAGGCATCACTGGTCTCCTGATTCCCCGTAGACAAGCCAGAGCCTCATAATTCCTAATCTGATCTTCTGCATTCCCACTAAGAGTCTGTAGGAGGTGGTAGAGAGCTGATGACCACCATGGACTGTGAGAACCTTCCTCTGTGCTGCCACATTACAAACCCTTTCCTAGAGGCCTCATCCCATGCCCAGAGCACTTGAAAGGTAGCTAATTTGGACCTTTTCTCCAAATTGCCCTACCTTATTGAACTTTCAATTCTCTCCACTCTCTTAGATCCTTCCCAAATAGAATGTCACAGCTCCCAGATCTAGCAGAGGGTTCTTATTATACAGGGAGCCACTCTCTTCCAGCCCTGGCAGCTCCTGAGTAATTGTCTCATAAATTGATTTGCACAGAAATACCTTAACTCCTCTCAGATAGCCCCTAGGAAAGCCAGGAGTGATAGGAAGTGACTTCAGAAGGAGTGACAGGAAGTGACTTCAGAAGGAGCGATAGGAAGTGACTTCAGAAGGAGCGATAGGAAGTGACTTCAGAAGGAGCGATAGGAAGTGACTTCAGAAGGAGTGACAGGAAGTGACTTCAGAAGGAGTGGTAGGAAGTGACTTCAGAAGGAGCAATAGGAAGTGACTTCAGAAGGAGTGACAGGAAGTGACTTCAGAAGGAGTGACAGGAAGTGACTTCAGAAGGAGTGACAGGAAGTGACTTCAGAAGGAGTGATAGGAAGTAACTTCAGAAATTCCAACTACGCCCAACAATGAAAGAGCCTTCATGACGTGCCTCAGGTATTGACATTGGGTTGTTTCTAGGAGTAACCCTCTATTTCTTGTTGTGTCCACTTTAAAGGGATAAACGATTAAACATATTTTAATAGCCTAGGCATCTAAGTTGCTCCAACCATTGCTTTCCTTCCATTTCTGTTCCTTTAGAAGCCTATACCTCTCATGGTCTACCCCACTTCTCAAAAAAAAAAAAAAAAAAAAAAAAATCTGGCTTCCAGATTTGTGCAATTTTGGGAGTGGCTCTCAAGTGGAGAATGACTTAAGTTTTTTTTTTTTTTTTCTTTTCTTTCTTTTTGGGGTTAGTTCTAGAAATTATCGAAAATTACTGTCTTTAGGTCTTTGGTGTCTTGAATCCAGCCCCACCCCCAACTTTTTTCCTTTGCCCTTGAAGAAAGGACTGACTTCAAAATAATTAATTCTGAAACCATTGGATTTGCCTGCTGCTAAAGGATTTTTGAAGAAAGCTTAAATCTAAATCTTACCCCCTAAGCCTTATTCCCAAATGCTTCCCTGTTGCTGAAGCACTGATAGGCACATCCTTGATGAAAATGCCTTTTCAAATGAGGGCCAGACACCATTGTTTAGTGAAAATTAGAACCAGCTTATTTCTCAGAACCAGTTAGAATACTTCTAAGATCAGAGATAGATTGTCTTGGTTTTGTTCTCCTTTCCCTCCAGATTTGGGCATCCCTTTAGGCCACTGGGAAACATGCAGGTCAATTGGGAACTGGGAAGGGTTTGAGAAGACGGGTTCTTTGATTCCTCTAAGAGTCGGCGGGGAGGTCCTTTGACTCAGTAAAGACTCAGATAGCCATGCCAGACCAGCACAGGTTACTTGGTTTGGGGAGAGCCTCCCTGCTTGCCCTGGGTTATCAGAAATTCAGGACTGCCTTCAAAGACTAGCCAAACCCAAGGAGGTGACTGCAGAAGGAGGAGGCAGAGACTACTGTAATGTGTCTGGAAGAGATCCCCAAGAGGCTGGGATCCTAGTCCTAAGGGGATATCAGTAGGGGTAGATCCATGCTGAGAGAAAAGCCACACACTTCTTTCCTCTCCCCAGAGTCCGGGAGACTGGACTGTCCACTCTCTCAGATTTCTCCTGCATTGTATACGGATAACTTTTATAGTCCAGGAGGTGAGCACAATTAAGCAGCAATGGAGGAGCTCCGTGCAATAGGGTTCCCGTAGCTTCCTGCTGTGCTTGGATCACTTCCAGAAAAGCTTGATTTGACCCCAGCATTGTAATGCATCACAGACCCACTCCAGATCGAACTGCTGCAATGCAAATGCATTGGTTGTTCCAACAGACTCACTGTGGGTTAGGCTGTCCCTGTCCCTCTAGTAGAAGCTAGCCACATCTCTACCTCTGACTTCAATGCTCTGGAGAACCTCCCTACAAAAAGAAATACTCAGATCGTTTCTCCACAGGCCAAGGGCAGGCTGTGTCCCTAAGGAGGTAAAACCTGACTGGCCTGGCGTTATTGAAAACCCTCTTCTTAATGTCCTGTAATTGGGCAGGATTCTGGTCTGCTATACTTTCCTTCCTCTAGGCGGGTGACTCAGCCTCAGCACTTAGGTTGTCTATTTGGTTCACCAGCATGACCCCAAATACGTTTAAAGACTGTGCAGCAAAGTATTTTCTCTACAATTCCACGTTTCTACAGTCCCTATTAAGAGGATGTCTTCTTCTGACTCCAGTGGACCACCTGGGAGTCTGAGCAGAAGTCACATTTTAAACATGTTATTTCCCCTTCCTAAGCATGGGCGGAGCACCTCAGGTGTGTGTTGGGAGGAGAGGGGCTTCTAACTTTGACCTTGAGCATTGGATTTTATGGTTTCTACTACCAGTAAGGTACTTGTTGTTAACTCGTGTAAAAGACACTATGGCAGATTTCTGCTAATTTTTAGTGTAGAAGTATTATTGGGCTGGAGAGATGGCCAAGCGGTTAGGAGCGCCGACCGCTTTTACAGAGGACCCGGGTTCAATCTCCAGCACCCACATGGCAGCTGAGAACCGTCTGAAACTCCAATTGCAGGAGAACTCCAGTTCCAGGGGAATCCAACACCCTCTTCTGACCTCCATGGCATTGCACGACACGGGTGCACAAACTTGCATGCAGACAGTACATTCATACACATACAGAAATAAATAAAATTAATAAAAAAAGAAAATATTTAAAATAAAGAAGTATTATTAAAGTTAAAAAAATATTTCTTAGCTTACAGGATCAAAGAATGCTTCCTGCAAAAGTAGTGGAAAATTGCTGTGAATTTTGTGCCTAAGAGTTAATGGCCTGGGGCTGGAAAGGTTGCTCAGTGGTTAGGAATACTGGCTACTTTTGCAGAGAACCCAGGTTCAATTCCCAGCACCTACATGGCAGCTAATAACTGTCTGTAACTTCAGTTCCAGGGCATCCAATACTTCCTTTCTGACCTCCAAGGGCAATTGCAGGACACAGGTGCACTTAAACACATGCAGACAATGTACTTATACACATAAAAATTTTTAAGTAATAAAGTTTTTTTTAATTTAATTTTTATTGATGCTTTGTGCATTTCATACATTTTTTCCAATTCAGTTCAGGCTTATTTCCCTTTCCCTTCCCCCCCTACCCCCACCCCATCCCAGATCATGCATTCTGCCATAACTGTCCTGCATCTTTCTCTCAGTTTTTTTTTTTTTTTCATTTTTAGCTATAAGTGATAATCCATGGAGAGGGATGCATAGTAAAGTTTTTTTTTATGTGTATGAATGTACTGTCTGCATGTAGGTTTGTGTACCCGTGTCGTGCAATGCCGCAGAGGTAAGAAGAGGGCGTCGGATTCCCCTGGAACTGGAGTTAAAGACAGTTCTTAGCTGCCATGTGGGTTCTGGGAATCGAACCTGAGTCCTCTACAAAAGCAGTCAGCACTCTTAACCACTGAGCCATCTCTCCAGCCCAGTAATAAAGTATTTTTTTAAAAAGAGTTAATGACCTGCCTTCTGTGACAAACACCTGTCTAACCTTGTTGCTTCCTGTTATGTTTTCAAGGCTCCTAGAATAATGATTGCTAGTTGTTAGAGTTTGGAGATGAGGGTTCTCACCAAAAGGCTTATGTGCTGGAAGCTTGGTCTCCAGCTCTTTTGAGGTAACTGAGCCCTGAAGGTATTGCTTTCATAAAAGGATTCATCTTAGTGGATTTGGAATGTAATGATATTATTGAGAGGTAGTGTAAGAAAGTAGGAGGTGGAGCCTAGTTGCAGGAAGCAGAACACTTGGCACTTGTGCTAAAAAGCTGTGCCCAGCCTCTGGCCTCTGAGGCCCTGTGAGGTAAGCAGCTGTGTTTCAATCCCCTCTTACCATGGCACAGCTCTCCACAGGTCCAGAAATAGTGCAGCCAGCAGGCACAGCCTGAAACCTCTAAAACAGGGAGCCAAAGGAAACCTTTCTTCCTCTTAAATTGTTTCTTGCTGGTATTTATCACAGCAATAAAAGAAAACGTTAACGTGCTAATTGTAGAACAAACTAACATATACCTTTTACCTTTAAGTATAGCTTTTTTCAGCAGAAAATCTTGAAAAGAACAACTTTACCACTGTGCTTCTCTGCTTTTAGAAGCACATTACAGGGAGCTGAGTGTGGTGTTGCACTTCTGTAGCCCTGATACTTGAGGAGGGCTGAGCCAGGGGCGTCATAAGTGCCAGGGCAGCCTGGGCTACATGATTCAGGAAACAAAAGAAAATCAGTCACTAGAAGGAGGAAGAAGAAGGAGGGGAGGAGGAGCAATAGGAGGAAAAGGAAGAAGAGGTGGTGGTGGTGGTGGAGGAAGAGGAGGAGTAAGAGGAGGAGGAGAACGAAGAGGAGGAGGAAGAGGAGAAGAAGGAAGAGGAGAGGAAGAGGAAGAGGAAGAGGGGGAGGGAGAGGAGAAGAAGGAAGAGGAGAGGAAGAGGAAGAGGAAGAGGGAGAGGGAGAGGAGGAGAAGGAAGAGGAAAGGAGTAGGAAGAAAAGAAGGAAGAGGAAGAGGAGGAGAAGGAGGAAGAGGAGATAAGGAGGAAGAGGAGGAAGAGGAGGAAGAGGAGGAAGAAAAGGAGGAAGAGGAGGAGAAGGAGGAAGAGGAGATAGGGAGGAAGAGGAGGAGGAAGAGGAAGAGGAGGAGGAAGAGGAGGAGGAAAAGGAGGAGGAAAAGGAGGAGGAAAAGGAGGAGAAGGAAGAGGAGAAGGAGGAAGAGGAGAGGAGGAGGAAGAGGAGGAGGAAGAGGGGGAAGAAGAAGAGGAAGAGGAGGAAGAGGAGGAGGAGGAGAGGAGGAGGAAGAGGAGAGGAGGAGGAGGAAAAGGAGGAGGAAGAGAAGGAAGAGGAGGAGGAGGAAAAGGAGGAGTAGGATGAGGAGGAAAAGGAGGAGGAGGACGAGGACGAGGAGGAAAAGGAGGAGGAGGAAAGGGAGGAGGAGGAGGAAAAGGAGGAAGAGGAAAAGGAGGAAGAGGAGGAAGAGGAGGAGGATGAGGAGGAGGAGGAGGAAGAAGAGGAGGAGGAGGAAGATGAGAGGAGGAGGAAGAAGAGGAGGAGGAAGAGGAGGAGGAGGAAAAGGAGGAGGAGGTAGAGGAAGAGGAGGAAAAGGAGGAAGAGGAGGAGGAAGAGGAGAGGAAGAGGGGGAGGAAGAAGAGGAGGAAGAAGAAGAGGAGGAGGAAGAGGAGAGGAGGAGGAAGAGGGGGAGGAAGAGGAGTAGGAGGAAGAGGAGAGGAGGAAGAAGAGGAGGAAGAGGAAAGGAGGAGGAAGAGGAGGAGAAGGAAGGAGGAGGAAGAGGAGGAGGAAGATGAAGAGGAAGATGAGGAGGAAGAGGAGAGAAGGAGGAAGAGGAGGAGGAGGAAGAGGAGAGGAAGAGGGGAGGAGGAGGAAGAGGATAGGAGGAGGAAGAAGAGGAGGAGGAAGAGGAGGAGGAAGAGTGAAGGAAGAAGAGGAGAGGAGGAGGAAGAGGAGGAAAAGGAGGAGGAAGAGAGGAGGAAGAAGAGAGGAGGAGGAAGAGGAGGAGGAGGAAGAGGAGGAGGAGGAAGAGGAGAGGGAAGAGGAGGAGGAAGAGGGGGAGGAGGAAGAGGATGAATAGGAGGAGGAGGAAGAGGAGAGGAGGAGGAAGAGGAAAGAAGGAGGAAGAGGAGAGGAAGAGGGGAGGAGGAGGAAGAGGAGAGGAGGAGGAAGAGGA
>VZQC01004530.1:864624-892124 GCA_009823505.1 Rhizomys pruinosus
CTCTCTCTCTCTCTCTCTCTCTCTCTCTCTCTCTCTCTCTCTCTCTATCTCCCTCCCTCCCTCCCTTGCTCTCTCCCATTCAAATTTCACATCTGTGCTCTATTTTTAAACATTTATTCTTTAAGTGATAACGCATGTTCTATCAAGCTTCTTATTGGATTAGACATGTCTGAAATCCCCTCCGTGTTAACCTATTCATTACTGCCTCCAAGAAAACACAGGTCAGCCACTAGAGCAGAGTGAGGAGGGGAAGTCCCCAAGATGCTGGTCAGCAGGGAGCTAGCAGGCTTTGAAGAGGAGGGAGTCAGTCATCACCCTGTGCTCCCCATCACTTTAACATGCACATTTTCAAGTGGAAAGACTGGTTTTGAGCTGTTACATTATACATGGTACTGGAGTAGGGATTTTAAATATATTATCTCACTTAATCCTCACAAAAACAAGGTGTTTATAATTCTACTTCAGAGACAGGGAGTCAGGGGCTGTGCAAAGTCCAGCTCTGAGGAGGGGCAGAGGCAGAATTCAAGCAGGCCTCATACCAGAGCTCTTACAAGCTCTTCATGGGAGCTGTCCACAAGTTGCCTTGTAAACTGTGCAAAAAAGAAACTTTTATTCTATGACCCTGCGTGCTCTTTCTTAGCCCCTCTTATCTGGCCACAACCGGCTCCTGGTGACCTGAGGCTCCCCTGTGCGGGCTACAGAAGACAGCATGTCTCTTCCTGCATGTCAGGCCACTGGGCAAGGGGCAGAGGAGCCCAGCAAGGGTGCTGCGTTTGCTGAGGCACTGGTACTGCCCGTGGCCAAAGATTTTTTCTTCTCCAACAGTTTTCTATTTTATTTTTCATCATTTAAAGTATAAAAAGCAGAGCTGCTTTCTCCTGAGCCTTTCCTCTCTCTCTTTTCCTCTCTCTCTTTTCCTCTGTCCCTCCCTGTCCCTCATAATTAAAAGTCCTTTCAGGCTGTCTTCACTTTATCATTTCAAATGAATGGAAAAAAGACCCAGCTTCCTGCCCTGTGTCCTCCTGATGCTGAACTTCAGAATGGAAGAAAAGGCCATTTCACTGGCTGTGCTTCACCTGCTCAGTAACTCTGCTCACGTCCAAAAGACCTAGTCATCAGCCACAGTGCTTTGCAAACCAATTTCTACTTTCCTGGGTTTTGCAAATAATTAGGGATCCTCTCTCTCTCTCTCTCTCTCTCTCTCTCTCTCTCTCTCTCTCAGGCAGCAGGCACAGACTTGAACACAGAGTTGCATTCTCTTTCTGCTTCCTTGACAAGATGCTGGTTTGTGCTTTGGGACTTTTTTTCCTTCTGTACTATATGCTAAAAGGCAAGAGTAAAAGTTACAGAATCTCTTATCCTTTTGTTTGAGTTATACACTATATTCAAACATAATTGTGATTTAATTTTGTAGCCATTCCTGTTATGTAAATGAACTTTTGCATAGCCAAAACCATATAAATAAATTTTGTCATAGAAATAATATATACTCATTAGAAAAACTTAGAAAATGTAAAATTTTTTAAATGACCCAAATCACCTATAATCCCACCATAGAGAAATAACTGTCATTAATATTCATTAATGTTTATAGTCTATGGGGCTAGAAAGTATGAAGAGCCCAGTATCAGTTCCCAGTACCCACATAGCAGCTAACAACCACATTTATGTAATTCCAGTTCCAGGGGATCTGACCCCCTCTTCTGGCCTCCATAGGCATTGCACTTACAAGGTGTGTGTACGTACATTCAGGCAAAAACTCATACACATAAAATAAAAGTAACTGAATCCTTAAAAATCATTTCTATCTCTCTACATTCCATTGTCTGTATATATATTTGAACAAATACATGGTATACTACATAATAAAGATTTTTCTTAGCTTTTTAACCATTAAATTTTGTATACATTTTCCCATGTCCTTGAAAGCCTTAAGAACACTATTTTTTGTCATTCCCCTATGCTTTAGATTTAAATTTTTTCCTGGTTTTCCACTTTTATAATTATACTGTTAAAAATGTGTCATCATTATTGTTGTTTTCCTTTAGAGTATTGCCCCAAAGTTGGATTTTTGGAGTTTAGTCTTTTTATCAAGGATTCTAGAGAACTAAGAACTTGTTCTCTCCTACCAATGTAATTGACATTTGCTAATGCCTAAGTGACCGCTGCTCATGTTAGATTCCAGGCTCTGTTCTGAGCACATGCTACTCATCACTGTGCAGATCCTACCACAGAGCCAAAGGCAGGAGGAGACTTTCAGGGGCATGGGTATGGGGAAGGCAGGCAGTTTACTCAGCAAGTATCAACCCAGCATGTGCTATGTTCCTCATGCTGCCCCAGGCCCTGGGGACACTGCAGTGAGCAAAACAGACAAAACCCCTGCTCCAGGGGGCTTCCAGTCCACTGATGCGGACAAAGGAGAGGCAACATGCAGGCATCAAACAGGGCATATTAGGTGACAGTGATTGAAATGAGAAAAATAGAGATGATGTTCCCGGAGAAAGATACACTGAAGGAAGACTTGTGCAAAGTGGAAGATGCTCCGTGGGGAGCACTATGCAGGAAGGGGGCACTATGCAGGAAGGGGGCACTATGCAGGAAGGGGGCACTATGCAGGAAGGGGGCACTATGCAGGAAGGGGGCACTATGCAGGAAGGGGGCACTATGCAGGAAGGGGGCACTATGCAGGAAGGGGGCACTATGCAGGAAGGGAGTACTATGCAGGAAGGGAGCATTATGCAGGAAGGGAGCACTATGCATGGACAGAGCATTGTCCAGGGAGGGAGTACTTTCCAGAGAGGGAACACACAGCAGACACATTCAGCCAGGATGCTTGAATCTGTTCTTAGGTCCATTCCACAAGTGCAGTTGCTAGACTGACAAGGTGGGGGAGCCAGGACCCTGTAACACCAGTATTTAAATGAGATTATTATTTTGCTAATGTACACAACAACCCAAACCCTACTGTCTTATCTCTGTCCTATTATGGTCATTGGGAAATGCTCCATTGAACACAGCCCACAAGTCTATATTCAGAGGCTTTTTTGACACAGTCTGGGATGGACTTAAGCTAAAAGGTTAGAAGTTCAGAGGGGAGGGAAAAGCTGTCATCCCAGAACACAATGGGAATCTGTAAGAATGGCAACTGGGCAGGCCAGAGCACAGGGCTTGCCTGTCCCCAGAAACCTCCATGACCCGATCTTCCCATGGCTGGCTGATTTCCCTTTCTCCTGGGCCACAAACACAGCTCACAGGAGGATCAGGAGCTCTGGTCTCTGCACGCTGGGTTGGAGATACTGATGTCACAAGGACAGCCAGTTTCCTCATCAGCCTCCTGGGCTTGGGGCTTTGTTACTGCCTTTTCAACAGTTTTAACAAATAGGACAAGATGGCTCACCTCACTAGGAAGGTTCAGGATCTCAGAATAGTCCTGGGAAACAGGGTTCTAGCCCACCTTGGACTCCAGCACCCTGAGAAACCTGGGTTGTGCCTTAAAGAGCTAATACCATCATCCACTGGCTCAGTTTCCAGACTGGTAAACCAAGTCACACAGCTGCTGAGCCAGGATGCTAGCTCACTACTCTGTGCAGAGGCAGGGCAGCACTTCTCCTCTCTTCAATCAGGGTTCACCTGCATCTTCTTTACCAGGCCACCTTTGGGGTCTGGAATTCAAAGATAGCAGGAAGAAGAAAGGCTCCAAGCTTGCTCTTTGGCGGGTACAATCTTAACTCCTTTCCATTTGTGAACTAGATGGGAGTGAACAAATCTATTTGCCTTTCTGTAAAATGGTCTCATGGTTTGCTACTCAACTCACAGAGAAACATTACTGAAAGCATCTCCTGTGGGACAAGATTTTTCTAAAGGTGCAAAGGTTCTACAACTGTGCAGCGTGTTGGTCTTACTTCTGAAATGTGAAGCCAAGGCTGCTCAGTTCATCCATCCTGAGCAGTGCAGAACTCAGGAATGATGGTCCCAAACCATCTCCACTGACATCTTTCAACATAAATCCCAGTCCACTTGACCTGTTGTCTGACCAAGGAAGAAAGAATTTGAATAACCACATTTATACATAGATCTACCTCTTCTGCTTTTCTGGGTGTGAGACCCTGAATTGTCCTTAAAGAAAAATAAAGTAGGAAGAACAGACATCATTTTTTTAAAGAACCCAGCTGAGTATAAACATTTTCCTTCTTGGAAAGTGTCCATGTCCCTGAGCTGTGGCCCTGCATGTCCAGGCAGCAAGGAGGTCTGCTGGGTTCAGGGTCCTCTGAGGTTTCCTGAGATGAGGTCTGACTTGCTTGCAGGATGAGCCTGCATCTTCCTGAGCTTTCAAGTGATGCAATCTTGGTGAGACAGGGGAGCAAAAAGCTGATATTTTGGAGAGAAAAGAGATTATCTCTAAGGGATTATTTTTTATGAAGCTAGGACTTAAGTGTCACTGATTTATCTTAATAGCAGATAATATGAGCAAAGCCCCAGTTGCTTCTTTGTGTTTTTTGGCAAGTCTGGATGAGAAGTGGAGTGGAGCCGGCCCAAGCAGAGCTGGCTAACCCGACTTTAGGACTCTTAATCTTCCTCGCTCCAGATATGTGATTTAGGATCACTTCCAGAGTCATCCAACTTGCAGGTGGACACCTATCTTTAGCCAGAGACAAGGTAAGTTCCACCACCAGGTGTTCTTCTTCCAGAACAATTTGCTTAGATGTACAAGAGAGTGACTGTTCTTTCCTACTTGGTAGTTAATTCTTTAAACTCATTTACCAGGTCCTGGGTCCTGGGTGCTGCTGCTGTATAAAGAAACCGTATAAAGAAATTCCTCATGCGAGGAGCCTCCAGCTTGTCATACACACGATAAGGGTTGTCAGAGAACACAGCAGAACTGTTCCAAACGTCCTCCTGTGTCAGGACTGGAATGAGACCACGCTAAGCCCAGGGCCTTAAAGGTTGGAGTATGAATTATATCTAAGCCACATGCAGTGCTGTAACATTTACTAATCCCTATTAGATATGGATACATTCACATGGCTTAATTTGGCATATTGAACCAGTTCTTCAGAATCTCTTTGGGGACAGGAAAGGAAATACACAATATAATTTTTCTTTTGTTTCTTTAGAATGGGACATAATTTTTTATTGTTAGCTGGTGGAAACTGGTGAATCCTGGCCAACTGTGTCTCACCCCCACAGGAAGAAAGTATCAGGCTTTAGCTGAGAACATATTCTTTGAAACAAACCAGAATATTTGATTTTTGAAATGTCTTCCCACTTGAAAAAATGCTGTCCAGCAGATCTTAATGTTCTGACCAAGCCCAAAATAGTGGAAGAAATAGAAAGCTAAGATTTTTTTTTTTTCTGAGGAAAGTCCAAGAGTGCTGTGAGGTGCTTCAGTTCAATGATAACTCCACTGAGCGTGAGGACCAGGCAGAGCACCCTAACGACCTTGGTCTTTACTTCCTCGGAAGAAGGAACAAGGTGCTAGCTCTAAGCCAGGCATTGCACATTACTGAACTGGGTCACCCACGTAGGCTTCACCTCAGGCACATCCTGTCCTCTTGCTTCTACTTGTGGGGTTGAATCCAGAAAACACACTGGAAAATAGGGTCTCCTCTTTTGCCACCAGGCAGTTTTATGTTGAAAACCACTGTTGAGTATTTTAAATTGCCTGGGTCGGAAGCAATTAGCCCTCTCCTTGTCTTTGATCAGCATCTCGCATAGTTTGGTGGTCAGTCACTTAGAATGCACTCAAATCTGTCGAACCTGATGATTCTGACTTGGGGGGGTAGTTACTGAATCGTTTGTATTATGGGCGCAAAGTCATTTAAGTGGGGCTGCTGTATCTGTAATTACAAGTCTGCTTCAACAGATATATTTTGTAGACTTTTATGAGCAAGGATCCTCTTGAGTGAATCTACATGTTGTCTGTGAGGACAGAACAGCTATTTTTTTAATCCCTTGAGTATTCACATATGGCCTTTTAGCTACACCTAATATTCAGCCTCTCCTGAGAGAAGAACCCTAAGTTATCTCCCCACTTCACTCTCCATATGAAAATGGTATAAAAACATGAATCCCTGTGTGCTGTATGCAGAGCCAAATTACTTTGGGAAGGTTCCCTGAAACTCTGGATCCAAATAGGAATCAAAGAAACGGTATGCATCCCTTATCTCCATGACCTGTCAATTGATTTGTGGATCATGATTGTTACTGTAGACCATCCAAAGTAGAGTTGGAGGTCTCACTTGTGTTCCTATTTGTTTTTCAATTATGTTTTATTCGTAGTCAAGTGCACAGATTGAGAAGGAGAGTTCTTCGACAGCAGACACTTCCTTCTCAGCTGAATATAGAATCCTTCTGAAAGTTTATTCAGATGTTAGAGTGTTTCTCAGAGTTTTACACTGGTAAAATGCAAAAAGAAAATCTCGATCAAGTAGAAACCACCATCCATGCACCTACTCAGAGACATAGCTGGTACAGGTATATGACAGCTTTCAGAACCAACAATACCAAGGTCTTCATGAAGAAGAAAGCGTCCACACCCTCAGAAAGGGTTTGCTGAGGGAAAAGTGTGGAAACTTGAAAGGGGGAAGAAGGGCCACTAAGCTCGGATTTTGAGCCTCAACTCCCTCAAGATCTTGATGTGCTGCCTCATAGACTGATAAAGAGTAGTCATAAGTAATAGCTGGAAATAAAAGAAAATGATTATATAAAAGTGACACAATGACTCTTTTAACTCATAGTTCCTGACTGTCTCAATAAAGCCTTCAGAAACAGTGCGAGTGTCTATGTTCAGAGTCTATCACTTGCACTATGTTCATAGTCTATCTAAAACCTAGATCGTGTGTGACATTGCCTGGTATTTGCCATCCCTTAGGGAATACAGAACACAGATTCCCAGGTCAGCCTTCAGTCTGTGTAATATAAGTCTCAGAAGACAGCAAAATCTGGATGATCTGGTGGACAGAGCAGCATTTGGGAAACATTGACCTGAAAATAAAATGGGTCAGTAACCCCCAAACATGAGACTCACTGGGTCTCTAAACACTTGGTCTCTGCATACAGGTATCACTGCAAACTTAGGTAGCCTGAATCAAATGGAATGGCAAGGTTTGGAATAGCATGGCACTGTGACTATACCAGTAAAGATTTACCTGGGGGACTGGCACAGAGCTGTTTCCCAGGAATGAGAGTGAATAGAGGAATACCTGTTGACATAATGTTCAGGTTGATGATGGGCAAAAGAGGTGCTTGGTCTTCAGAGTGTGGTGTGCACAAACAGGCTCTGAGCATTGCTCCCGGTGCTGTTAAAAGGAACCATCAACAGTAACTTGGCATGAGTGCCAAGGAGTGCCTCTCATTGTGTAGGAATTTGTGCTGCCTTTTGTACACAATCAGAACCAGAATTGGGAGGTCTGATAACTTGCTGGTAGCTACACAGCTGGCAAAGTGGCTTACTATCGACCATCAGCCCAGGTCTCCTGACTAGAATTCTAGCTCCTTTAACTCTCCAGGGTGCTTCCAGTTGTAGAACTTTCCCTAATGGGATACATTTAGAGTCTAGCTATGAGGGAGATAAAGAGCCTGGTTTTATTGAGAAGGGCTCTTCCTGACCAGAGAAGTCCCAGGATAGAGCTGAATCTTTACGTGCTTGGAATTATACACAGAGACCATCTTTGGGAGAGTTTCTGTGGAGGCAACTGGGAGGAGGTTAATTGTTTAGAGAGAAAGTGAGATGTTGGCCCTGCCCAGCGACTGAGCCATTTCTAGTTGATGCACAAGACAATTGGGAGTCACTGTGCTCTCTTAAGCAAGAGTGTGATGTGAAAACTGTCAACACAGAGCAAGCTTGGAACCAGAATTTTCAATTAATGATAAAATGTCTCCTGAGATGAGATTGCAGGGTTGTTTCTGCTGATGAGAACTTGCTTTGGGTTTGATGAATCTTGGGCACCACCCAGGGCATGTTCTCGTAGTGTATAAAGTTAGTGGGGTATGGCTTGTATCTTGAGGTGCCCACCATCCCAAGAATATAATAATAGCCTCCTTCAGCTATAGAGCTTCTACAACATGGGTATTTCAAGGATTTTCTCTGTATCACAAATCTCAAAATGTTCCCTAAATGTTCAGAGGCAGAAAGATCCTTCATCCATTAACCTTAAAATGCCAGAGAACAGAAGACCTAGTTTGTTGCCAGTTTCAAACAAATGTCTGTTCCTGAATAATCATTATAGTATGTTAATCTTTAATGAGATTTTTCTAAAAATAGTAGAGGGGAGACCCCAGTGTACCACTTGATTTTTGATGCTCTTTCTTTGTCGTTTTGTAGTGTAATGTCCCCGGGCACATGCTGCTTCTGGGCTGTAATTACACTTTTTAACCCGACCCAGCCCTTTATGTCTGGATCCTTAATGTCCGAGCTCCTATATAATTACCAAGTTGAGTGTGTGGGAATGAGACAAATATTTTTTGCATGACTTTAGCTTATGCATTACTACAGTGCTGCATTATTATAGGATACTTCCTGAATTTGGAACTGGACTTTGAACATGAAAAGACCCAGCAAAGAGATACTCCCAATCTTTGGCCCATGATGCTAAGTTCAGATGGATAATGACTTGATCCAGCTGAGGTCTCCTGAGCTCTTGGGGGAGGATTTGAATTTGGCACTAGTGCCTTGGTTCAGAGCCTGACACAGACTTGGGAGCATTTCCTTTTCCATCCAGCTGTGTGTGCATAGCTATAGCCCATGCCTCTCTTTATAGTTGTGAAGTTCACATTCCTTAGTATTTGAGAGGGGCCAGGTTTCTGACTGAGCCCTTCTGGAGGAAGTCACTCTGCTTTTCTCTCCTAGAAAAAGATTGGTAATACTGGTTGCCAAGAGAAACCAGAATTTGAAACAAAAGCTACACAGAAAGGAGGAGGACAATGGCCAGCAAGTCAGGAGGCTGCGTTTATCCTGGGTTGTCTCAGATCAGTAAAACAGAAGTCAGCACACATCTGAGTCTCCTAAAGCTAAGCTCCTCAGACTCCCTCCCAAGGCCAAACTCCTGTCTCTCCTCTAGAACTGAAGTGATTTCTGTAGCATTTCATAATTTGAGAAACAATGTGCGTGTCAGCATTTTTGTATATGATAAAGAGAAATAAGCTGCTTCATTTATGACTTCCTGATAGATTAAATATTCAAATATTATAAAAGAGAATGAGGAGGGAGCATAAGCTTGAAATCTGTGCTCTCAGCAGCGATCCTCGGCACTTAGGGCTCCTTTTGGAGTTTTCTCATAGGCGCTTGAAAGCCTTGAATATGTGTTTATGTAGACATTTCTATGGTACTTGGTATGAACAAGCTATTTTATACTTTGCTTTTCTTACTATTCAATTGTATGTATGCCATACTTTTCTTTTAATAAATATAAATATATCACTCTTTTGGAGAGCTTATGTGCATATTCCATTATAGGAGTGATGGATATTCAATAATTTATTAAGACAAATACCTTTCCAGCTTTCTTTGTATGAAGAGATTATTGGACCCCATAATGTCTACTGAATATTGATGAAAGGCCATAAAAATTGCCTTTTAGAATGTTTATGCCAAATGTCAGTCCTTCCAATAGTGTATAAAAGCATCCAAAAAAACAGGAAAATTGATTTCCATTTTTTAGGCGTTTCCAAAATTTACCTATTTCTAGTTATTTATCTGAAAGAGAAATGTCACTTTTATAAAATACAGAAGGTTTGATATTGAAAACATGACCATGTTCTAAAATAAGTTTTTTTTTTAACTGAGGATTTATGAAACATTTAAGTCACCAATCACTAAGATTTAGTTGTTCTCTATGACTAATAAGGCTAAACTCACTTTTTTTGTGATAAATTTAACGGAAAAGCAGATCAAGGGAACGACATGGACTCAGGACACTGGGATTTCAGAAAGGCCTTTAAATATTTGATATAGCAAATTTATCATTTCTTTTCTCTCTTTCTTTAAATATATCCAGAAATAAGTCATTAATGGATGGATTTATAGTTGACTGAAGACTCCACACGGGCCCTCACTTCCCAGCATGCACATGGAACTTACAGTGTTCAGCTTTGGAAAGCACAGGCTTTGAAAGTGGGGAGCTGAACGAAACAATGGCAGATATAATGAAAACTGAGATGCGTCCAAGTTCGAAGGATGGAACTTCAGATCCAAATGCAGTTAGAATAAGTATAAAGAAAATATTCTGCTAAAATGTCAAGTTTATATAGAATTCTAGTGTGTGAGGGCTGTGTGTTTGTAGACCTGAATGATTGTCGGGAACACTGGCGACCAGGAGAAAAGTTTAAAGGGTTATGATTTGAGTTTTTAGCATTGCATAACAAAAAGGAACAGCGTGGCCACGAGTGTGCTACCTGTCTTTAATGAGGGTTAGCATGCGTGAGGACAGTGTAGAGGCTTAGGTTCCGATTATGCTCAGGAATTATTCCCTAAGAGGAGCCCTGGTGTGGTAGAGACAGTGTGGTTTGAGTGTTGGGGGAGGGGGCAAGGGGACTCGAAGTGGTATGGTTAGTGCAGGGACTGAGAGTGCTGAGCTGGAATAGAGCTCAGAGTGTTAGAATATCTGACCACCCAAGGTGCTCCCTTTGACCAGAAAGGACACAATTGTGACAGATGCCTAAAACCCAAATATGGGTGTCAAGGTAGGAGGCATCATATTTAAGCTATTCCATCCATTGTCTCCTGAGGCATTGAGTTTCCCATCTCTAGCCAGAGTGGATAAGGACTGGTGCACCATCTAGGAAGACTTCCTACAAAAAGAATTGCCGTTTTGGTGAAGAAGGTGGAATTAGACTCTGTTCCCCAACAAAGATGAAACCAGTGGCATTTATACATAGAAGTCTCCCATGAATGACCTAGACTTTGACAGCACTCTCTCAACTGCTAACACTGGTCCACCAGTAACTACACGTGCCTGACTCCACATCCCAACACACCAACTGGCCGACACTTGCCCCTTCTGTCCTTCTCAGGTGAGCCTACCAGATGCTCAGGCTGTGGTAAATCAGGGCTCCAGCTTCCTCACATGTTACTCCTCTGTGCACCCTGCCCCCGAAGCACTTGTTCCTGCATGCCTCGTTCCCATCTTTACTTCTGCTCTTTCTTTTTTTTTTTTTAATTTAATTTTTATTGATGGTTTGTGCATTTCGTACATCATTTTCCAATACAGATCAGGCATATTTCCCTTTCCCTTCCCCCCCACCCCCACCCCATCCCAGATCATGTATTCTGCCATAACTGTTCTGCATCTTTCAGGTTTTTTTTTTCATTTTTTAGCTATAAGTGATAATCCATGAGTATAAGCATCCTTCGTGCAAAATCAATCTACAGACTGTTGTGCCCAAACCCCCACAGTCCCACCATTCAGTGGGGGGTGACAGGTTGTTTGTTCAATCAAGTTGATCAAATGAGTGTCCAGACTACATCACTGTAGTTTCACCGTTCACCCCAATCGCAGCCTTTACATTCTACCACGCCCCCTCTTCCGCAGATTGTTCCCTAGGCTTAGAAAAGGGGCACAGGTGGATGAGAAGTAAAACTGTCCTCTCTCTCTGGAGCTGTTGACTTGGATTCTGGTCAATTCTGGCTGTTTCCTTTCATGGGCTGACAGTTTGTTCAGGAGTAACCTTTCGATCCTACTAATGAAGCACAAGCAATTAGATATATAGGTATTTAAGCAGCACTAATAGTTATGGTAGGTTACTTTGGCATAGACACATATGTTTGGATGATATGTTAATCCATGAATTACATTTTTACCCCCTGATAAATATGACAGGGTCTTACTGTGGCTTATAACATCTCCTAACCTGTAGAGGATGTAGGCTTGTGGCATCAGCCATGGGTTATTCCTCCAAGGAGAGAGCCAATAGCCTGCTCTTTCTAAAACCAGTCCCCACTCACTTCCTTAATATGTGCGGTTCTCATAAAAAAATAAGAAAAACTCTAACTGACCCAAAAGTGGAAAAAAGATATAAAAAGAAGTCTTCTAGCTAATGAAATAGTAATGGCCAAAAAGTGACTTAAATGATGCTCAGTTTCGAATTATAATTAGGGAAATATGCCTGGGGATCAGTTTTTCACCTACCAGATTTTTGAAGATTAAAGGGTTTGAAGAAGGTTCATGTTAGCACAGTGCAGGGAAAAAGGCATGGACGATGTTGAGTTTGGTGATATCTTTCCAAGCTGAGAATGTTTATATTCTAGTCTAGGGGATATGTCTTGAATCCCCCTTTTTCAAGAGCATTATAGAAACAGCCATCGTTAAGTTTAAGCATCCATCCTTGTTGAGAACAAATGCATGCCAACAGGCAAGCTGGTCCCTTGCTCAAATATTCTTTGAAGAATTATTAGAAAATGAAAAACTGGAAACCACCCAAATGTCCATACTACAGTCAGTCAGTACTTTTTTGTGCTGTCTAGGTGTCAGGCAATATTTTATGGGCACAGGTTACCTCTTTGGATAAAATGCAGATCCCTCCCCTCCCAGAGTATCCATCCACACAGAGGTCTGGTGTACATAGTGAACATTTTATTTATTCATTTATGTAATGTGTGTGTGAGGTATGCACATGTGTGTGCAGCTGTGCATGCAAGCAGAGGCCAGAAGACGATGCTGCCTGTCCTGTCTATCACCCTCTCCCTTATTCCTTTCAGACAGGGTCTCTCACTGAGCCTGGAGCTGGCTGATCTTCCATTAGGCTGCTGGATATCTTCTTGCCTCTGTCCCCCCAGCACTGGAGTTTTGTGGCCATGGCTGGTCTTGACATGGGTGCTGGGAATCTGTAGTCAGGTCCTTGTGGTAGTGCAGCAAGTGAGCCAATAAAAGAAAATGTTTTTTTTTATTTTTCCTTTTGACATTTTATTTTTACACTGTGTGCATGCATGCCCACGTTTGCATTATTCCTAAATATTTCTAGGAATACTGACAAAAAAAAATCTCAATAGTAGGAGTAGATGTTTGGGTGGAAAAAGGGAATATCATTTCTTTTGATCAACTTTCTGGTACTATTTAAGTTTTGTTACTAGCATATACGATTTATATGTAAGTTTTATACATATATTGGTCATTTTAAAAAGACTATTGAAAACTAAATAAATAGTGCAGAGAACGAAGACTCCTAGAAAAAGGAAGATCTTAAATATTTTCTGTATTTTTCTTATTTTATGCATTCGAATGTATTTCTTTCATGCACGTGGTGCACCTGTGTTGTACAGTAACCACAGAAGTCAGAAGAGGGTGTCACATCCCCTGGAACTGGAGTTACAGATGGTTGTTAGCCACCCCACCGTGTGGGTGCTAGGATTTGAACTCAAGTCCTCTGCCAGAGCAACCAGAGCTCTTAACTGCTGAGCCAGCTCTCCAGCCCCATAAAAGGAAAATCTTTAACCTATCTATGGTGGTCCAGATGAAAGTGATATAGTGTTTAATGCTATTCAGACTATAAGAATGGGATGAATTCTCTAGTACTTAGAAGACACAGTGTCCTGAGGCAAGCCTGTGGTGTTACAGGCTTCAGTCATGGTGAAATGTCCACATATGCAAATCAGTGAAAAGGATGACAGAGTCAGGGTGGCCTGAAGGCCAACATCAGAAGATCCTTTGGCTCACGTCTGGGTCTATCAGAAACTTTCCTTCACTGTCTTGAAGCCTCAGTTCCTTCTCTGTAACCTGGTGAACTTGGAGTTCCTGGTTTATGGTATAGTCCAGCCCTGACATTTAGTGAATCTGCATTCTTCTAGAGAATCATCATTTGTTGAGGAGAAATATAAGAACCTATCATTCTCTAGAATCTTCAAGAAGATCTCCACTACTTTCTAGTCACCTTTCCTTAGATCTGTGAGCATATCACTTTTTAATGCCTGTTATTGTTTCGGTTCCTGTTTAAATACATTTAGAAGTTTTGTTCTTTTGCTATTTCAGCTGGAAAGCTATAGAACCCTAGGATTTGGAGATTCTATCTTTAAAAGGTGACTAAGAGAAATTATTTTTGAAAATTTTACCCATTCAGTTAATGCAATCTGATGTTCTGGTGGAGGAAAAAATTGAAAACATGATCCAATATGCTAGATGTTTCCTGATGAAAGTAGATTGTCATTTCATCCTTCCTGGAAATTGGATTTCTGTGAGATTCAGGGGCCTAGACTTTGCTTCTTGTCTGGGGGATAAGATATGGAGGGGGAGATGTAGATATATTGCGGCTGCAGATGAGATTCCAGTTTTGTGTGCTGGAGGGAAGTCATCTATGGGGAGCCTGTGTGGCAACACAAGTGGTGAGCTGTCTTCTTTGTTCATCTGTAAGGGGCCCATGAAGACCCCATCCTGAGTGGAATATGTGACTCAGACTCTTCCCCCTACTAGGACTAAATCTGTCCTGGCCAGGGTGGGTTCAGAGCATGCCATATAAAGCCAGCGAGCATGTCGCAATCCAAACAGAAAGGAGGAATATGCAGCCAGCAAGCCACAAGGGGAAGATAGATGCCCAGGGAAGGTTCAGGGATTTGGTATTTGGGACGCTTGCTGTAATTTCCTTCTTCCCATTCGTTTTCTGACTGATTGGAAAATGAATGAGTGTCTTACCCAAGTAAGACCAGCTGGGGGATCTACTTGTTCCCTGTCCAAGGCGCTAGCCAGCTCTCCTTCTGTGTCTCTCTCTGTCTTTCCCAGCTGCCACGTCCGTTTGGCCCTGCCAGATTCTCCCCACTGTCCCATCAGCCCTTTCTCTCATGCTATGCTCAGCACAGCCAGCAACACACACACACACACACACACACACACACACACACACACACATACAAACACACATCTATTACCTTGCTCACAAGCCCTTCTCTCTTGTGTTGCTGTTTGTTTGGAAGAGTTGATGTGCAGAGGTCTTAGGATTTTGCCCTTTGGTCTGCCACTTTTAGAACTGGGACTAGGCACAGATGACACTGGCTCCCACTTGTGTGCAAACATCAAAGCCCTTATAGGAGGACACCGCCGTGTCGTGTGACAGTTCTTCTGTATATGTTAATTTTCCCTGGGCTTCTCTGAACTTCTGGTCTTCACTGTCAGCAACTCAAGCTATCCATTTGTATTTCACTCTTGCTTTCTGATGATGGCCTCTTGTGTCCCAGGCTTCTTAAGATCCCATTTTTCTTTGTCTTCTGAGTCCTAAGACACTATTTCTTTGGACCCTCTCTCCAAAGTGCTTGCTACAATTTACTGTGCATCATTTTAAAGTAAATGCATAAAGTAGAGGACCCCTCTACTCCCCCAGAATCTTCTGCTCTCTAAGGTGCATGTTCATTGATCTAGATCGCCTTTGTTTACTTAAGACAACCTTGGACTCTTCCTCAGCTACTGCTAGTGACTCAACCTCAGGGGCTCATAGACTCATTGGAGCCCATGCTCTTGCTAAGCCAGGCCCTAAGCTGTTTCCTTCTGCATTTATCCATTGAGGAGATGACCTGGTGGTGTAGTCTTGGGGAAAGATGATCTTGACCTTCCTTGTTTGCACAAATATAATCTGAATCCCAGCACCTAAATGATAATGATCTCATTATCATTGTTTCTTCCTGTTATTCACTCTTTTTTGCCCTCCCTCCTCTCTCTCTCTCTCTCTCTCTCTCTCTCTCTCTCTCTCTCTCTCTCTCTCCCTTCTGTTTGTTCAGCCTTCATTCTCCTCTCCCCCACCCATCCTTTCTTTCCTATTTTTGTCTTTTTATCTTCGGGTTAAAAAAAAAATGAGATTTGACTGTGAAGTGTGCTTTGTAGAAATGCTCCTTTGTAGAGACGCTCCTAGCAAGCCCAACACAGAACCAACCCTTCCACAGTTTAGTAGAGGACTCCGGGGTTTTTCTGAGACCCTCTATTGACTCTCTGACTTGAAACAGTTTAGATTCCACATAAAATATGTGTTGTTTACCCAGGCTCTTGATGCTCTGCATACTGTTACAGTCCTTGAGGAGCTTGTCAGTGACAAGTAAGATAAATGAATGAAGAGGACTTTACAAGTGTTTAAAAGCTAAGTATAGCATGAGCTGCCCACTACTTAATTAAACAGACCTGTGCTTAGCGGGGTAGCGTGATGGGGGAAGCTTCTAGGGCCTCCCCACCCCCCACGTTCCACTGCCCCAGCAGCACTCAGGATGTTAGAAATTCCTTGGTCGTCTGCAGTTGCTGGCACATTAGCCAGATCCAAACCTATTGTGCTGGTTGAAGCAGAGAGGGCACCACAGATTGCAGAGGGTGACTTGGGAGTTTATACTAGAATTAGTCAGCAATGGACACTCCTTTGAACCTCAGTCGAGGACTTTGTGGATTTCATCCTCACTGGGAGCTTTAAAACCGTGTGAGCTGCTTTGCTTTTATGTTCTGACTAGAGTCTGTCCAGACAGAGCTCGTTTCCAGACCAATCCTGATTTTTTTTTCTCTTTTTTTATTAAGAGCCAATCCACAAAGATCCAGGCAGTAGTGTATGGGGATCCCACAGAAGTATCACAGACCCCAGTTGTTTAAGCTAGGGTCTCTGCACTTCCATATCCTCCTCGGATGACTAGGGATCATAATCACTGCTACCGGCTGATATTCAGGTGTACAGGCTTTTTCTTGTCACTGGCTTCTGTTCTTGTCCCAGAAATTACTGAAGCACCCCTCTCCCCAGCCTGTGTCACAGGGTTCCTTTAGTGTGATTATTGCATTGAGTAGGATGTACCAAAAAGTGGCAACGGAAAGGCTGACCCGTCTGAACATTCAAAGGAAGAAAAGCCTCAGATTGCCATAAACATCGAACCCCTCTGTGGATCCTACATGTAACAACTAATTATAATGAGTCCTAATGAAACTTACCTTCTGGGTGCCACAAAGGTTCTGATATGAGAGACTTCCTTGCCTTCCCACCCATAGAACAAGGAGAAATATGACAATGATGAGGTCGCTCCCCAACTGTAAATTGGAGACAACTACTGTAGAGGTAATCTCTTATAAAACCGGTAAAACTGCTTTCTTTGACTACTAGACATGGGAACTGTGGAAGGGATTACTCTCTGTTCAGAACCAAATATAATACTAAAGTCCTAGGGCTATGCACTCAGGCAAAATATATTAATACAGGAGCTCTGACATCAGCAATGGATTGTTCTACCAGGTGGATGTTGGCCGGGGGATCCAAGGCCCCACAAAAGGTAAGGGCTCCTTGCCTCTAAGTTGGGATACCTACAGGAGGAGAGGCAATAAGACCCTGCTGCCGAAGACCTGACGTTAACATGGGAGGGATGTATTGAGACCACACATGCAAGTGTACAGATGGCCTCTGGAATGCCAGAGAGTGTTACCAAAGGCCACTAAACCAATAAAGCAAATATGGGTCTCCCTGAGTCAAGCAAGACTCCACTGTCAGCACCAGCTACACCTCACCTGCCTGGAAATACTGTGCAGCAGAGGCAGCCATGTGCCTGTATATCCCAAATCTAATTGGCTATTGGCTCTCCCCTTGGAGAAATAACCCATGGCTGATGCCACAAGCTTACATCCTCTACAGGTTAGGAGATGTTATAAGCCACAGTAAGACCCTGTCATATTTAACAGGGGGGAAAATTGTAATTCATGGATTAACATATCCAAACATGTGTCTATGCTAAAGTAACCTACCATAACTATTAGTGCTGCTTAAATACCTATATATCTAATTGCTTGTTCTTCATTAGTAGGATCGAAAGGTTATTCCTGGACAAACTGTCAGCCCATGAAAGGAAACAGCCAGAATTGACCAGAGTCCAAGTCAACAGCTCCAGAGAGAGTGGACTGTTTTACCTCTCATCCACCTGTGCCCCTTTTCTAAGCCTAGGGAACAACCTGCGGAAGAGGGGGCGTGGTAGAATGTAAGGGCTGCGATTGGGGTGAATGGTGAAACTACAGCAATGTAGTCTGGACACTCATTTGATCAACTTGATTGAACAAACAACCTGTCACCCCCCACTGGATGGTGGGGCTGTAGGTGTTTGGGCACAACAGCCTGCAGATAGGTTTTGCATGAAGGATGCTTGTACTCATGGATTATCACTTATAGCTAAAAATGAAAAAAAAAAACTGAGAGAAAGATGCAGGACAGTTATGGCAGAATGCATGATCTGGGATGGGGTGGGGGTGGGGGGGGAGGGAAAGGGAAATAAGCCTGAACTGAATTGGAAAAAATGTATGAAATGCACAAAGCATCAATAAAAACTAATTAAAAAAAAAAAAAAGATGACACAGCTAAACACTGTTCTTGATACAGCAAGGGCCAGCTAAGCAAGGTAATGACCATTGACAGGTGGCTCCATTCACAGAGGTCCTCTTCTTCCTGACAGCATTAAGGAGCTCACCCTCCATGCTATGAACAGAGTACAGAGATCTCTCTGCTAGTCACCCCCCCCCACACACACACACTGAGCTGCTCTGCCTGGTAGCAGGACAGGACAGATACTTCTGGCTAGAATCCTTGTCCATGCCCCTCCAAGGAATTCTCCAGCTTACCAAGTTGGTAGCAGGAATCTGTTTAAGAGAATAACCTCTCTCCTTGGCTTTATCAGGTTAAAAAGCAAAGAAAATAAAGAAAAACTCAAGACTGTAAAAATCATGGTCTAAGGAGTTAGAGCTAGCCTCTCTGTGTGGACTTTGGTCTACTTGGAAGATGTGATACCTGTGCTTGCTAATTCCAGATTCACTCTGGGTCTCACAGGGAACATCTGGCAGAACAATTCAGGTGTGATGCAGAACCTAAGTAGGTGCTAACTTTCTAAGGAAAGTGACCATCTGTCATTCAGGATGGTAAGAAACCTGAATTACCTACAGATATGAGTAGTTTTGAGCATGTCTATCCTATACAAAAATAAGGCTTGGAAATCCACCTGGGTTTGAACCCAGAACCCACATGGAAGCTGACAACTATCTGTAGCTACATTTACAGTGAATCTGAAGCTCTCTTCTGACCTTCTGACCTCCTCGGGCATTGCATGACATGGGTGTACTTACATGCATGCAGGTAATACACTCATACATATAAATAGTAATAGTAATACTAATATTAATGCTAATACTAATAATAGAGACCTTACACAAAAACTCGATGTAGCTAGTTTAAAGAATGGGGAAGGAAAATGGGGAGGAAGAAAAGGTCATCCACCATTTGTAAATAGATGTCAAGAGCCCAGCCCATTTCCCCAGAGATACCACACTTGCGAGGACATGGCTGTGGCTCTGTCCTAGGTTCTTCTACATGCCCCAGTCCAACAGGTTCTTCTGGGAAATAAGGTTGTGACTTTAAGAAATAAGTGGTTGGCTCAAATATGTTTTATGCTCTTTCTGCATCTAACAAAGGAAGGGAGGGAGGGAGGGAAGAAGGGAGGGAGGGAGGGAAGGAGGGAGGGAGGGAGGGAGGGAGGGAGGGAGGGAGGGAGGGAGGGAAGATCGATTCACCAGCACATCTTGGGTCTCATTTCTTGTTCAAGGTGATGAGAGGCCAGTTTTCAATGTCACCTGTCCATCTCTCCCTTTCTATACTCGTATCCAAGCCAGCTTTTAACTCCTGTGAAGGAGGCTTCTTTGCAGCCCTCAGTCAGGGGAAGCTCTCCTCTATCCCTTGTTGTCCATTGAGACTATTCCCTTCTTTCCTGTTTCTCTTCCCACATGGTGATTTAGTCAGTCCTAACTTCTCCGGTCTTATTCAGCTTTGCTTTGGTTTGTGCAGCTGACCTAGGGACTTGCCCTTCATATATATCACTACTGTCAAACCTTGACACTTGAGTTCATTCATGCTCTGTTCTTCTACTTACTAGATGAATAATTACAGGTTTAGTTTATTTAGCTGTGAAAGAGAGTTCCTAAGGATAGCTATTTTAAAAGTGTGTGTGTATGTGTGTGTGTGTGTGTGTGTGTGTCTTTGTGTGTGCATGTGAGTATAGAGAGCAGAGGTCAGTGTTGTGGTTGTTCCTCAGGAAAGATCCACTTTGGTTTTTGAGACAGAATCTCTTACCTAGAGCTCACCAATTAGGCAAGGGTTAGCTGGCTGGCAACCTCTGGGCATCCCGCAATCTCTCCCTCCCAACCTGTGGGATCACAAGTATGTGCCAGTTCTTAGTTTTTGTTTTTTCTTTTCCATGCATGCTGGGGATGGAACTCAAGTTCTCATGCTTGCCTGGCAAGAACTTTACCAATGGAGTCATCTCCCCAACCCCTAAGTCAGTGTTCTCATGGGCACGTGCAAGCCACACACTTAGCCTGGCACATAACTATTCTTGTCATTGTAGTTCTGACATCATGAAACTACTTTTTGAGCAGTGTCTGTAGAGGACAGCTTTACTGCACCGATTTCTGCTTCAGTGTGTCAGGTTCTCTCGTCTAGCTTTCCCATCTCCTGCTTGTGATTTCATCACTGGAACCCAGACTCTCCTCTGTTGAGATCCATTGTCCGGTGAGCCTTATGGGTCTTCAGAAAAGGCCCTGTCCTTACTCTCTGGCTGTGATTGGTTCCCATCTTTTACTTTCAGACAAGAAATGCTCACCTTGTTCCCATTAGGCAGAAATGAGTTGTGTAGAAGACTTCTGGAATGTGTTATATGTTCTGCTAGGAACAAGGGAGAAAGAAATCCTGGTAGAAGAAGTATTATTAACACTGTTCAGAATTATCTCCATTGCTCATGGCAACAAATTTCATATATATATATATATATATTATATAATATATATATAATTTCTTTTAAAGCTATATTCATGAAGATTTTTAATGCTAAATTGATCCAGATGATTGGTAAAAGCTCCATTTATTGCCACCTTGATGAGATAGGTGTAAAGGCAGTTTTAATATCACTTTTATAGCTCCATATTGCCATTATGCTATTGAGTCTATTACTAGGTAATCAAAGATTTTCATTTAGTCTTGAGTGCTCCTTGGATAAACTCTTCAGACATGACAGAGGATTCAGAGTATCTAGCACCTTTTCACAGGTGGTGTTCATCAGGGATTTTAGTTAATGGATAAAGTTTCAGTTTTCCAAGGTTGACTTTTGGCAGTAATAAAAGCTTTCCAAAGTCCCCTGCTCTTCCAAAGGCAAGGGATCAGTAAAAAATGCACCCAGGCACCCCTTATTCTTTATGAAGTAATTGGGCTGTGGGCATCAGTTCCACATTACTGAGAAATAACACAGTTCATGAAGACATTGTCTTGCCCAGGAACTGCAAAGCTTTTCCCTGTTTCTCTCTACCATCTAGAACAATAACCTACCAACAAAACCTGCACAGCAGGAAAGGTTAAACTGTCACACTGAGAACTAAATGCTCAACTGGGTCAGAATAGCCTCTCGTTACATTTTTCCCCCTCGTCTCTTCCAAAATAAGTTGTCTCCCTCATTCATTCATTCATTCATTCATTCATAGCTTCATACACTACACGGCACACATTTACTTCCTGCTTTCACACCTACACTGTACACTACTCAGTAAGTACAAAAGTGATCCAGACATAGTACTTCCTTCAAGAGATTTTCCACCTAGTGTGGAGGAAGCTGAGAAAACATGTAGTTATTTGCCATTCTTTGAGGTAAGCACTGTAATTGACAGGGAGTTGGGGGATTGAGTGGTGAGGGATTCTGTGAGAGACAGTAGAACACATGGTCCCTTCCTTATAAGGTGGGCTTAAGGAAGGCTTGTCTGGAGGCGATAGCACTGAAGCTGAAGTCAAGGGTGTGGCTCAGTTTAAGGGGTAGAGGATGAAAGGCAGGACTGAAGCTGAACATAGTGCCTCCCAGAGCTGAAGAAGGGGAAGGCAAGGCAAGGCTAGGAGATAAACAGCTTACCTAATAAGAGAGTGTCAGTATGCTCAGGGGCCTTTCCTGAGACTGGGAGGCCCTCAGCCCTAAATCCAGACACTAGAAGGAATCTTCTGTGCCACTGGCTAGACAGTGTATGGATGGGGGCAAAGCGTAGCAGGAAAGAAGCTAGGAGGGTGTGGCCCTAGAGGAACAGGTGGTCCCTGGGAGAAAGCGTTGAATGTGGTGGGCCGGAGATGGAAATGTCAGTCCATATGTTAGCAGATAGACCAGAGGAAGTAAAAATGTGCCCCAGTGAATCACTAAATGAGTCTCCTCATTCCTGTAAGTTCTGTGCTATGGGAAGCTATCCATCTCCAACTCTCTGTCAGTTTTCCTGGATTTTTAGGAGGTCTGTCCAGAAGATTTGCTGCTTAAGACTTCTTCGTGGTGGGCCTTTCCATCTTTGGTTATAGGAACATGAGCCATCATACCTGGGCCACCTGCTGAACCTATCCAGAGTTATTTGAGTATCCTTGTTAGAGTCCTTGATAAAACTTTCTGCAGGTTTTCTTCTGTTGACTATTAGACTATTCTTTATGGCTTCCTATATGCCAAGGCTATTTTTTGTGTTCTGGAAAAACAAAATAATTGGGTAGGATGAGTCTAGGTGGAGCAGGCTGGGCGAAGAAAGGATGAAAAGAGGTGTGTTTGCAGTTTGCATTAATGGAGCCAGATCGGTCAGTTGTTTTATGGGACATAGCATAATTAACCAGGCTGTAAGAAATCGGTCACAGTTTAGGGACGTGTTACAGGCAAGATAAATAAAAATGGTCTTAAGTATCAGACCAAACTCTCATTTTTCATCTCTGTTTCACACTCTTCTCTCCCAGCCCAGACTAATCAAAAGAAGACCCTTCCGCTCAGAATCGCTCTGTGTACATTTCCCCCAGATCTGGTATTCACATGAACAATGCGGTTTATTTATATTTCAGCACCAAATTGGAAAGATGACATCATTCATTTACAGTCTTCATCCCATGACATGCCTACTCTCCAACACCTCATTTCAACGGACACATTTAGGACTGCATACAGCATCTTGTTTAGCCTGTGCATTCTTTTATGGGATAGACGGTTCAAAGGTAGGGAGCTTTAGGGTTGTCCTTGGTAAGGAAATAATCTCAGGAGCTTCCCTAAAGGATAAGGACATTACGACGTTTACAATAGCAGCATTATTATTGGTTCATTTGGGCTCCATCTTTCATTCTTGAGTGTGCCTCTTCCTTCTTCACCATCACAGACCTCATTGCTCCCTTCAGACCCTCAGAATTCTATTTGGAAGAAACAGTTCCAGATTTATTGGCTCAAGAGTTCAAAAGTACAGTCTCCTATGACAACCCTGGAATTTTAGGTGTGAATGCTGAACTTTAAGCATCTCATGTCTGAGGACGAAGGCCTGGGTGGGGGGAGTCTTCGTCCACAAGGGCTCTATTGCCCTGCTTTCTCACAAGCCTAACTTGTCCATTGGGTCTTCTGACACACTAATGGAAAACTGAAGACTGGAAATGCTATCAGCTGCCAAAGGTTGCCTGAGTTTTTTTTTTTTTCCTAATTTAATTTTTAAACTGGACTGTTCTCTATATTTTTATTGTTTTTATCATATATGTGCATTTTTTTACATTTGCTTTGGGACCTTTCAAATAGTGTACACATTTTAAAAGATGTAGTGAATAAATCACAAGGCATCCTGTGGTAGAACTGGAACATGAGGTGTTTCCAAAACTTTACAGACCTAAAATATTTATGGGAAAGCCGTTTCTACCTGTTCAGCTGTTTGCAAGTAGACAAGGAAAAGGGACTACAGATTGACAATTGGAAGACCAGAAAGCTTAGTGTCCTTTGTCAAGAAATGACTCTTGGAGCCGAAATATACCCCTTCCTTTGCTAGCTGCCAAATTATATCAGTGAGAAAGTTTTGGGATACAGTTGTATATGAAATGCACTGTGAGAATGAACTATGCTTGGTCCGGAATTCACATCATAGTAGAGAATTATTTATATTACACAACAAAATCTGACTGGTTGGAAGCCCTACCAGCCACAGACTTCTGGCTCTCTGAGAGTCCCGATGCTTACTGTCTATCTTAAACCCCTGGAGGCTGTTATGGCAACCCACACTATGCCCTCAACTGTATGTGACCCTCCCTACCAAAGAAAGACATGCAGCTCCCGTCTAACATGGCAGTGTCTTTGTGCTTCCAGCAGTCTCATCTGGATGTTTACCTCTATGGTCCTGTGTTAGACCTTGGGGAGGGATAGATGAAAGAGACAGCTTCTAATAAAGGTCTAATGATGGATGGAGGGCTATTAGAAACAAGAGAAAGGTGCCCCCCAAGCCTGGCCAGAAGTGTACCTCAGTGGCAGAAAATGCATTGAGTAGATGCATGGCCCTGGGTTCAGTCTCTAGGAGTGCTAAAAATAAAAAGAGAAGACTAACTTAGGGTTCCTTCATCCAATATATACACAAATATGAACAAAATTGAACTACTGAAGTCTAGACAAGTAAAAAAAAAAAAAAAAAGGAAGAGGAAAGAAGGAAGGGAGGGAGAGAGAGAGGGAGAGAGGGAAAGAGGAAGGGAGGGAAGGCAGGCAAGAAAGACAAAACTACTGGAGAAAATGCTATGACCTAATAAGACCCAGAAATTAGGATGAAGGGAAAGGACCAAGAAGGGGCTTCATAGGCCAAGGAAGCAGCAGCAGAGACAGCAGCAATGGATCCTGGGCCATGCTTACTCCTCACACAGTCCCAGGAGGGAGGACTGGTTTCTCCTATTTTAGATAGAAGGAAATTGAGGCTTATGAACAGTCCGGCTATCCTAAGGCATCATTTTCAGCAGAGGTGGAGCAGCCCTTGAATCTAGGCAGTCGTAACCTCAATCCCACACTTTCTGGCTTTCGTAGGCTGGTAGCTTTCTCTGCTCTTTCCACAGTCTCTAGGCATTTTTTGAGCCTTTGCTGCCTTGTTAAGTCCGCTCACCCCTGCTCCATTTCTGGTCCTGCAATGCATGATCAAGAGATACAGTACCATTGCCCTCGAGACTTAACCGCAACACCTGTACAACATACGCCATGGGGCATAAATTAAAGGTATCCAAGTTCTCTTCCAACCACTTTGTACATTTTGCTCAAGTCCCTCAAGGAACAGTTCTGTGCAAGATCTGTAGAGAGCCCTTTCCCAAGAAGACGTGCTAGCAGTCAACCATCTCCATCGATGTTTTGGCATCGTCTTGTGAGAGCATCGTTTGTATGTCCTACGTCTCTTCCCAGCCCTCTCCTAGAATTCCTTCCAGGATGTCTCTCTGTCTTGCTGTAGGTTAGAGAATGTAAGGGATATCACCTTGTGACTGTAAGCTCACTGTGGCACTCTATGAGCACTTGATAAAGTAAAACAAAGCATCTCAGGATGTGTCCCTTCTCCCTTTTAAATCTCAGGTAAGTTCACTGATGGGTACAATGTAACATAGGCAACTTCAAGACTGGGACAAAGCCTCTTTCACCAAAGCTAATGGTGTAGTTTCTTTATTAAGTTTCAGCGTGACTAGAAATGAGAACTTCTGGAATAGGAGAAAGAGAAGCCTGTAGGTGCTGTCATTGTGCCCTTCGTCTGTCGGGCCTGTCACCTTGCTCCTGATGGAATCTTCCCTGGTTTTCCTTCCATACAGACACAGAACAGGATGAAGCTGATGGCAGACAACTATGACGAAGACCATCACCATTACCATCACCACCACCACCACCACCACCATCGCTCTCCTGGGAGGTCACAGCATTCCAACCACAGGCCCTCTCCAGACCAGGTCAGTTTCATTGCTGCTAACCTTTAGGACCCCTCTTACCCTTTGGTTATTTTAAGATAAAATAAATAATCCTCATGAAATAATAAACAGCATAAAGTGATACGTTCTTTGAACTGAAACTAATAGCTTTGGTATTTATTTCCATCACTCAAGGAATCTAAATGTTTTCTTTTCTCCTTCCTCTTTAAGGTTTTGTCTTTTCTTGTTTATGTTATGCATTTTCTTTCCTCCCCTTCTTTCTTGTTTCATAGATATGCAGTCCATTGCTGGCTCATATCTAATGGCTGGTTACTTTGGAATGTCTCTTTCCAAGTTTTCAAAGAAAGCACTTTGTTTCCATGAGCTTGGCAACCAGAGAAGCCTTGAGTATGCTGAGCTCTCCCCTAGAAAATTCTTCAGTGATGCAAATTAATGGCAAATCCACTTTGTTGGCCTTTTAGCAGTGAAGTCTAGGAGTCTGGTTTATTTGGTTTATTTGGCTTGGACCCCATCTTTTCTCTTTTTTAAGTAAAACAAGTGAAAGGACAGACTGACAAAACCGTGGAACGCCTGCAGTTTTCAACCGTGTTCACACTCACCCACTACGTACAAAACCTCATCGAGTATTAACACTCCTGAAGGCAAATCATAGGCAAATTCCTAAAGTAAATGGAAACAGAATGATTGAGTCAATATTAATAGATTTTTCTCCCTTTACTATATATACTAGAGGTTTTTTATGGATGCTCACAGACTGGTTTGTACAATGAATTCCAGTAGAGGTGGGAGATGACGCGAAAGCAGAAGCACTTGGTGGCATTAGCTGCTTGGAGGGAGGGCACCATCATTTACCACTGGAGATAATGTTCATTCTGTCCTGTAAATTTGCTCAGATGACTCTTCATTCACTGACATCTGGAAGTTAAGGTCTAGTCTTTAGAATGCTTTGCCAGGAGTAAAAATCCAGGGGGAGCTAGTTATATAGGACACGGCATTGAGATCCTGACCCCTGGACCCCTGAAGATTTTGCCCTCAGATCCAAGCAGTGCTGCAGATGTCCTCAGAGGATGTATGCAGACAGGCATCAGTTCATTGATTTCAGCCCTCTGAAACACCTTTTGGGTTTGGTAACTAGAAAGGAGAGAGATTAAATTATATGCCATTACCTGTATGTTTTCTCTGATTTTATTTATTCATTTTTTTGCCACTATCTTTACCTCTCTACATCTGCTCACTCCTGCATGTCTGGGGTCACATTGTCCTTGGTTCCTGCCCTTTGGCACACTACCCTTTGTTCCTTGACATTCTCCTAGGAAAGGTCAGCATGAGGCTTCATTGGTGGGTGGCCAGGAGGCCTCACTTGAGCTATCTCTCTGAGCCATGCATCCCAGAGGGTCACCCTGGCTTTCCCTCTGCCCCAGAGACACGGGTACAGACCATCCTGGAAGAGCGGCAAGAACTGGGAGCCAGATGGGAAGAATGGGTCCCAGAGGACCTGCTAAGATAACAGACACATGTCCTAACATGCCCTGTGAGACGGTCACCATATCACAGATCTGTCTGCTTTCCGAATTTTTGTTTCTCACAAAATTGGCCTCCTGAGGCTTCCTCACCTTCTCACATACTGGCCATCACAAAGGGGACTGACTGATTCTCCTGCTCAGTCGGCCCCTTCCGTGTGTCCATGTCACTAGAGGTTGCCACGGAGTAGCCGTGATTGTGCAGTGCATGGCCCAGGAGAGAGCGAGCGAGCGAGCGAGCGAGCGAGCATTCCTGGAATGGTGTCTGGCTGAGACATGTCCTTGGGACTTCCGACACACCTTTGTCCCTGCTGCACCCAGTAAGTGAGTGCTCTA